>APFE031463185.1:4913-26979 GCA_000404065.3 Pinus taeda
CTTCACCTTGGAATAGTCCTTCTGTGTGTTACCCTGTTTACCTTTACCTTTGCCTTTGCCCCTACCATTGCTTGTGGAAGCCTGCTTCTTCCCTTTGCCTTTCTTGCCTCCTGCCAACAGTGCTACATCCTCATCCTGCTCAACTGGCGTGGTTTCCCCAAGCTGACCTTTCCTGATCTATGTCTGAATGCAATCATCCCAAAACCTCTCCCATGTGGGAAGGGTCTCATGTGCACAAACCCCATCAGCAAAGTTCATCCATGAACGGGGGAGGCCATTCACTGCAATCCGCACCAACTCAGTGGGTTGAATGGCCTCTCCAATTGCTGCCAACTCATCTCTCACATTAGTAATCTTTGTAAGATATCCAGCTTTATTATCATTACCCATCTTAATGTTCTTCAGCGTCTCCTTCAGGACCATTTTCCGGTTCTCATTGGTACTCTAGTAGAGATTGGACAATGCTGTCCACATCTCATGGGCATTGCTCTTTCCTATCACATGAGGAATGCAATGGTCTTTGATTCCTTCTAGAATCAGTCTCTTACCCTTGTTCTTTTTATTATAAACAGCCAACTGAGTAGCATCAGTAGGCACAACAACAGGGTTCTGTGTGGTATGCACCATGATATCCCAGACTTCTGCTTCCTCAAAGATACTCTGCATTATCTTCTTCCAAACGCTGTAATTTGTATGCCCATCCAACCTATCCTCCACCCTCAATCCCAATGACATCCTGCTGTCCTAAAACTGAAAAATAGCACTGCTGTAGTAAAGATAAAACAACTATTTGTGAAAAATCAGCTTGCTGGAATTTTCTGAGTGAAAAATCAGCAGCTGTAATTTTTCTCCTTTGCTGTCCCAAACTGCACTTCAGCACTCAAGCTCTGATATCATGTAGAAATTTCTATTTTCCCACCCTGGTTTTCAGTTTCTCCTTATTTCTCCCATATAGTTAAATGCCCTTTCCCTTAACCATACATTTAACAACTGGAAAATAATTTTTTATTTTTATTTGTTATTTGTTATTTTTTATTTTTTATTTTTATTTATTTATTTTTTTGAAAACACAAATCTGGAAATTTTACACAAATTGCAGAAATAAAAATTAGCAGTAACAAACAGCCATTAAAACACATTTAAACACAGAGATTTTTGGTCAATGTGACCCTGGAAAACCCCTTACAACTCTTGGGGAAAACCAGTTTGAGAGCTCTTTTTTATTTCTGGAAAATGCCTTTTACAGTGAGAAATTTTTCAGCGAAAATTTCAGCAAAACAAATTTTTCAGCAAACAAACTTATCTCCTTTTTCAATCTCCCAGTTAAACTGAAAACTGCTGTATGGATGTACGGACCGTATAGACTGTACGAACGGCCGTACGAACTGTACGGACAGACCTCGGTTTTCATGTAGAAAATCGCCTCCTTGAAATTCGTGCCAAAAAATCAGCTTTTTACTGCTTGTTCTTTCAGCTGTACGGATTTGCTGAAGTGCTGCTTTGGAATATGTGCCAAGCTGTTGCCTCCTCCTCCTTCCTGTCCATAAATCTCCCTTACTCTCTTGCTCTCCTTCTCCCAATCTGCTCATGAAAGAATGAATGATCTTTTCCTCATTTTCCTCCCTTAATCCAACCCTAAGTGACTTTTGGGTGATCCCTAAATCCAATCGCTGAAATAGATTCAGATCTATGGCTGAGATTAAATGCTCATTTAAATCTCACTTTCTATTTTTTAATTCACCCCACTTTAATAAAGACCCACTTAGTCATTTATTTCCAAAGTCACTTTTCCTTTCTAATTTTACATTGACTTTATTAAAGTCACTTTAAAATTAGATTTTAGTAACTTTATCACTTAAAGTCACTTTTAAATTAGATTTGACTTTATAAAAATTATAAAGTCACTTTAGGAGAAAAATTAAATTCTGTTGGACACTTTTCCCTAGGCCAAAGATCAAAGCCTAAGGGAACCACCTGTCCTCCGGTACCAAATTTCAACAGTAGATTGGAAAAGTACCTCTGGGTACTGTTTCAACATTGGATCAGGGATGACCTCCTGGTGTAGTAGGAAACAAAAATATGTAGCTATGAGCTCAGCCGAAGCAGAATATATCGTCGCTAGCACAGCTTCGTGCGAAGCTATATGGCTTAGAAAATTGCTTGTAAACCTATTCAGAAGAAGGATGGAGGCGACCAAGATCATGTGTGATAATCAGAGTTGTATCAAGCTCTCTGAGAATCCAATATTTCATGATCAGTCAAAGCACATTGATATTCAGTGTCACTTTGTCAGAGACTGTGTCCAACGAGGAGCTGTGTAGTTGAGTTACACTCTTACAGGAGAATAGGTGGTAGACATCCTTACCAAGGCCCTTGGAAGAACCAAGTTCGTTTATTTCAAAGAGAAGATGGGGATGGTAAAGAATCCATTTCAGTAGCAAAAATGGATAAGTATTAGGGGTTACAGTGCTATGAGCAGCATGATGCCACATTTGAGAGGGAGTTGCAGTGTTGGGAAGAAGGACCAGCGACAACACGGATGCAGAGGGAGTTGCGGTACAAATGTAGCAGTGGCAGTGGTAGAGTCATGGTGTAGATTTGGGGTAGCATCGGATGTTTGGTGGAAAGGCTAAAGCACATGAGATTTCCAAGACCTAGAAATGGTTTGGGCAGATTCTAACTGGTTTGGCAGATATTAAAATAATTAATATTTTTAATGGAGTTCCTAAGTCTAAATTTAGGAAAAATAAAATATTAATGGGTATTAATATAAACTGGGTTAGAAGGTTCCAAAAGTCATGGATCAAGCCAAATCTAATCTTAGCCGTTGATTAGAGATTTAATCTCAGCCGTTGAAGGACCAATAAGAAAAGTATAAGAAAAAGCTTGAGGGTCGAAGGACACACTGAGAGAGACCAGTCAGTTCGATTTCTTGAGTGCGGTTAGCTGAGAAATTCGAACTAGTGGTCTGGAGAGCAGCAGGGGGCAGGCAACAAGTACAGAACAAAGAATCAGGATCAACACTAGAAAACCAGCGCAAAGGCAGAAGAGGTAGACGCAGATGCAACAATAGATTGCGCAGTCACTAGAGGGCCTGCATGGGTGATGCAGAGAGGCCCAGGGTTGATGCAGACAAGTGGGGGTTGATGCAGAGTGTCGGGGAGCCACCCAGAGGTCAGCCAGGCTGACGCTGGGACTGGGAGAAGTGCTGGAGAATTTCTCTCTGTTGTGTAAGCTAGTTTGGCATCCCTTTGTACTAAAGAATTGCTGAATATTAAAATCCTCCCTTGCTGCACCAGTTTTCCCACATTGGGTTTTTCTAGGGACTGTTGTCCAAAATAACTGTGTTGATGTGTTGATTCTTGTGCATGTGTTTGTTTCTGAATTATGGTGTGATATTTGCAATAGAATTTATTTTAATGTTTATTGAGAGAATTTCATAAATAACCTATTGGAAATAAGTAGGCAAAGTAAATCAAATGTTGCAGTGATAGAATTTGCACATGGTATCAGAGCAAGTAATCAGATATAGGAAGAGAAAATTAGTTATGGGTCGAGACCATGATGCAGAGACATCCACGTCAGGAGACTCACACAAATTTTCAAAAATCTGCACAAGAGAAAGTGATTTCGATTTCTCTATGTTGGATTCTAGGCTGGAAGAAGAAGTGGATTGTATGACTAGTTCTGCATCATCAGAAGTATGGTATATGGACAGTGGAGCCTCTTGGGAAATGATAGAAATCATGGAATGTTTATCAGATTATCGAGAAGAGAAGATGAAATTTCAGATTACGATGGGGAACAAGGCAAAGTGTACTCTAATAGGGAGGGGTACCATAGTTTTTTAAACATAATTGGGAGAATGATTCTGTGCTACCAATGTGTTGCATGTACCAAGATTGGGGATGAACTTACTTTCCGTGTTGCAACTTCAAGGCAAGGGCTATGACGTCTTTTTCATCAAGGAGAAGCGTACGTCAAACACTCGAGCTGGAAAAAGAAAGTGTAGATCAGGATCAAAAGTAACAGGTTGTACAGATTACAACTAGAATCACCAATGGCACTAATAGGCAGTCATGGAGACAAGGACTTGAACAAACTATGGCATAGAAGAATGGGACATTTGCACCATGGGGCTTTGAGAATTCTCAGGAGCATTATAACAGGAGTTCTGGATCTCAGTACGGAACGAGATGATGTATGCAGAGGATGTGCTTTAGGAAAGTATGTTGAGACAACATTTCCTAGAAGTAAACATAGGGCCAAGAGTGTACTAGGATTGATACACTCAGATATCTGCGGACCTATGTCCACTAAAGCTTTGAGTGGTGCCGAGTACTTCCTTACCTTCATTGATGATCACTCAAGGAAAACTTGGATTTATTTTTTGAAAACCAAGGATGAGGGTTTCTGTCGATTTAAAGAGTTCAAGGCTCTAGTGAAGAATCTGACTGGGAAGAAAATAAAAGTTTTGAGCCCGGATAATGGTGGAGAGTATGTTGATAAGGATTTCACTGATTTTTGCGCTAAGGAGGGCATGAAAAGAGAGTGGACAACTCCTTACAATCCAGAGCAGAATGGATTAGCAAAAAGGAAGAACAGGTTTATTGTAGAAGCAGCTAAGGCCATGATGTATGATCAGGATATGCCAAAATTCCTTTGGGCAAAAACATGCAACACAACAATCTATGTTCTAAATAGGACTCCTCATCGAGCATTTGGCAAGATTGCTCCAGATAAAGTTTTCACAGGGAAGACACTTGAAGTCAGTCATTTCAAGATATTTGGGAGCTAAGCATATTGTCGCATACCCGAGGAAAAGAGGAAAAAGCTGGATCAAATTGCGGTAAAAGGAAATCTAGTGGGATATAACAAGAACGCTAAGGCATATAGAATCTATCTTCCAGGGAGCAGGAAGGTAGTGGTTCGATGAGATGTGAAGTTCATGGAGGATAGGGCTTTCAAAAAATCTTGTGAGATGCCTTCCGAGGAGCAGTCAAAAGAGGAGCCATTGGTTAAACCTCTTCAACCAACGGAAGTAAAGAATTCTTCCTCGGATCAGGAAGATTCACAGGATGAAGAGGAGCTAACAGAAGCACTTGCTGGCAGAGGAAGAACTAGCAGGGAACTTCGTCAGATTCTGCGAGATGCAGAGGACTTCATCGGTATTCCAAGAAACAATAAGAGGGAGCGAAAACAACCAGATAGATATCAGGCATTAGTAGCTCAGGATGGGGAGCTTTCTAGTTTCTAGGAGGCAACTCAACTCAGGTTTGGCTAGATGTGATGGTAGAGGAGTACAACTCCATAATTGTGAATGATGTCTGGGAGGTAGTGCCAAGGCCTCAAGACAGATCAGTGGTAGGTTCGAGATGGATCTACAAGATCAAATACGCTGCAGACGACAGTGTTGAGAAATATAAGGCCAGGTTTGTGGCTAAGGGGTATGCTCAAAGGAAGGAATTGACTACGAGGAAACCTTCGCCCTGGTAGCCAGGTATACATCTATTAGTACTGTGATATCTCTTGCAGCGCAGATGGGGTGGGAGATTCATGAGATGGATGTCAAAACGACTTTTCTGAACGGGGTAATAGAAGTGGTATACATTGAACAACCAGAGGGCTTTGAGACACATGAGAAGAAGTCTCATGTATGCAGGTTGAAGAAAGCCCTGTATGGGCTGAAATAGGCACTTAGAGCATGGTATGGTCGAATCAATGGCTACTTGCAGAAGATGGGATTTGTCAAGAGTGATGCGGATCCAAATTTCTACTATCTGGCTGTAGAGAATGAGCCGCTAATCTTAGTATTGTATGTGGATGATCTCTTTTTGACAGGATTATCCAGGCTCATTGGGGACTGCAAGAAGAATCTAGCCACAGAATTCGATCTGAAGGAATTTGGATGAATGCATTATTTCCTAGGGTTGGAAGTTTGGCAACAGAAGGGAGAGATCTTCCTTGGGCAAGGGAGGTATGCTACAGAAATCCTGAAAAGATTCAGGATGGAGGACTATAGACCCATGGCTACTCCAATGATCACCAACTGGAAGAAGATTGATGCATCAGAAGACAAGGATGTTGATCCCACCTTATACAGGCAACTCATAGGGTCCCTGTTGTATCTGGTTAATACCAGGCCAGACATTTGCTATGCTGTCAACACCCTCAGTCAGTTCATGGTGGAACCAAAGAGGGGGCACTAGGCGGCAACCAAACATGTTCTTAGGTATTTACAGGGAACAATCGATTATGGACTCTTGTACACCAAGGGTAAGGATATTAGATTGAGTGGATTTACTGATGCAGATTGGGCAAGAAGTTCAGTGGATCGGAAAAGTACCCCTGGGTACTGTTTCAACATTCGATCAGGAATGACTTCCTGGTGCAGTAGGAAATAAAAGTCCATGGCTGTGAGGTCATCTGAGTTAGAATATATGTTGGCGAGCATAGCTTCGTGTGAGGCCATATGGCTTAGAAAATTGCTTGTTAACCTATTAAGAAAAAAAATGGAGGCGACCAGGATCATGTGCGATAATCAAAGTTGCATCAAGCTCTTTGGAAATCTAGTGTTTCACGATCGGTCAAAGCATATTGATATCCAATGTCACTTTGTCAGAGATTGTGTCCAACGAGGAGCTGTATAGTTGAGCTACACTCCAAGAGAACAGGTGGTAGACATCCTTACCAAGGCCCTTGGAAGAACCAAGTTTGATTATTTCAGGGAGAAGATGGGGATGATAAAGAATCCATTTTAGTAGCAGAAATGGTTATGATGTTGCAGTACAATAGCACGATGTAACATGATGAGTAGGAGTTGCAGTGCAGATGCAGTGTTGGGAAGATAGACCAACAACAACACAGATGCAGTACAGATGTAGCAGTGGTAGTGATAGACCCATGCGCAGCAGTACAAGATGTAGCAGTGTAGAGGATGTTGGGTAGGGAGGCTTAGCATCAACACAGGTACCGATGCCATATGATCAGAGTAATGCTCACTGTGGAGTATTACTAGAGCACGACCCTGGATAAGAGGGAGTGTTGATTTGGGGTAGCATCGGATGTGCTCTAGCCATGAAAATTGGTGGAGAGGTTAAAACACATGAGATCTCCAAGACCCAGAAATGGTTTGGGCAGATTCTAACCAGTTTGGGAGATATTAAATAAATAATATTTTTAATGGAGTTCCTAAGTCTAAACTTAGGAAAAATAAAATATTAATGGGTATTAATATAAAACTACGTTAGAAGGTTCCAAAAGTCATGGATCAAGCCAAATCTAATCTTAGCCGTTGATTAGAGATTTAATCTAGACCGTTGAAGGACCAACAAGAAAAGTATAAGAAAAGGCTTGAGGTTTAGTGGGAGGACACACTGAGGGAGACAAGTCAGTTCAATTTTTGGAGTGGGATTAGCTGAGAAATTCGAACTAGTGGTCTGGAGAGCAGCAAGAGGCAGTAAGTACAGAATAGAGAGTCAAGATCAACACTAGAAGACCAGCGTAGAGGCAGCAGAAGATTGCGCAGTCACTAGAGGGCCTGGGTGGGCAACACAGAGAGGCCCAGGGCTGACGCAACAAGCAGGGGATGATGCAGAGTGTCGGGGAGCCATGCAGAGGTCAGCTAGGCTGACGCTGGGACTGGGAGAAGTGCTGGAGAATTTTTCTCTCTGTTGGGTAAGCCAGTTTAGCACCCTATTGTACGAAAGAATTGCTGAATAATAAAATCCTCCATTGCTGCACCGGTTTTCCTACATTGGGTTTTTCCAGGGACTGTTGTCCAAAATCACTGTGTCGATGTGTTGATTCTTGTGCATGTGTTTGTTTTTGAATTACGGTGTGATATCTGTTGCAAAAGTTATTTTAATGTTTATTGAAGGAATTTCATAAATAACTTATTTGGAAATAAGTAGGCAAAGTAAATCAGATGTTGTAGTGATAGAATTTTCACCCATGGGTAGCAGTGTAGGAGGAAGCAGTGCAGAGGATGTTGGGCAACAAGCCAAGCATCAACACAGGTGCCAGTGCAGGATGATTAGGGTGATGTTCAGTAGTGGAGCATTACTAGAGCACATTACTCGCTAAGAGGGAGTGTTGATTTGGGGTAGTATCAGATGTGCTCTAGCCATGAAAATTGGTGGATAGGCTAAAGCACATGAGATCTCCAAGACCCAGAAATCGTTTTGGAAAATTCCATCCGGATGAGGAGTTACTAAAATAATTAATATTTTTGGTGAGTTCCTAAGTCTCAACTTAGGAAAGTAAAAATTTTAATGGGTATTAATAAAGATAAGGATGAGAAGCTTCTAAGAGATAAGGATCAAGTCTATTTTAATCTTAGCCATTGATTAGTGACTTAATCTTGGTCGTTGATTCATCAACAGGAAAAATATAAGAGAAGACTTGAGGATCAGTTTGAGATATATTGAGGGAGACCAATCAGTTCGATTTCTGGAGCGGGGCTTGCTGAAAAATTCGAACTAGTGGACTGGATTGCAGTGAGAGGCAACGGGTACATAACAGAGAGGTAGGATTAGTACCAGATGACCAATACAGAGGTTAGAGAGGCAGGCGCAGAGCCAATTAGAAAGACGCAGAGGCAATTGGACTGCGTAGTGACTGGAGGGCTTGCGTGGGTGATGCAGAGAGGCCAAGTGCTGACGCAGTGTGGTAGAGTGCTGACGCAAAGGTCTGGGAGCTGTGTAGAGGCCAGCTGGATTGACGTTGAGCTTAGAGAAGCACTGGGGATTTTGTGGTATCACTGTCGTGTGGTTATCTCTCTTGGGTAAACCAGTTTGGCACCCTAGTTGTACTAAAGAAAAGTTGATTAATAAAATCCTCCTTTGCTGCACCGGTTTTCCCGCATTGGGTTTTTCCTGGGGCGATTGCCCAAAAATCACTGTGTTGATGTGTTTGTTTCTGTATAATGGTGTGATATTTGCAGTAGAATTTATTTTAATATTTACTGAAGGGATTTCATAAATAACTTATTGGAAAATAAGTAGGTAAAATAAATTAGTTGTTGCAGTAATAGAATTTCTGTTTAGAAATTTTCACAATGGGAGGGCTAACGCCACCTTGGAAGCCCTCAACATTGGAGTAGAGATTGACGCTATGGCCATTTGGAGAGCATGAGATCACCTTTGTGCCCCGTGCCCCAAGATAAAATTTTTGGTCCATAGAGGGATATTGACAAAGATACGAGGGCCAACCCTTAGAGGATGATTTTAGAAGGTGTTGGTACCATTCTATGACCCCTTTTTCCCTCCCAAAACATGACAATTACCTACCTCTTTTCATCATTTATCCCTCAGATGCCTTGGAAATTGATTAATTAATGGTCTTATAGTTATTGAATTGCATTTAAATTGATTTAAGGGTTTTGTGTTGATAAATTAGGAGTTTTTGGGCAAAATGACTACAGGAAGTCCCAACATCCTGTAAATGGCTTATTGTTTGACATGTGGCATGACAGCCAGGCCAGAGCGAAAGGTATGGGTGAAAAGCGGAATGTCCAAGCATGGACGAGCACCTATCCCCCAACGGAAACAACCCTCCTACATGCGCGGTCAACGACTGGTCAACTATGGCATGTTGGCGACAAAGGCAGCAACAACACAGTCATAGTTCAGATCGATTTTTAGTTGTTTCTTTTTTATATATGTGTAAGCTAGGATAGAAACATTTTGTGTTTTTGTAAAAGCGGCAACAGCCGCTCATGAATGTACATCCATTTTCAAGGGATGTGAACCATATGTAAATATAAGTCTGAACCCGGTTGTATGTTCGGTTACGTTTTTACTTGTCGCTTCATGAACAGAGCTTTGACTTAATACAAATAAGACTTGCATTATAATCACAGTGTGTTGTTTTAATTCGGTGATCGTGGGATAACAAGCTCAGTATACCAAGAACGCGGACGGGCCCTGCGTACATGGTATATTGTTGTCATTTTAATTGCGTTACAGTGTCATTTTAATTGCGTTTACAGTCAGATCATTTGATTGGTATTTGATATTGATATATATGCACAGTGATTAAATCGATGTTTATATTTATGTATTTATGAATGCGTTGTTTATATGTTTATGCATGCGCTTGAATAGACTACCATTTGGATCGTGAATTATATCCTGTAAGGGATTCGATCCAGGGTTGCCTTATAAAGCACTGTCATGGACTGTATGCTTACGATTTTCACTTTGCATGATTGTAATGAATGTTCATGAATGTTGAGTAGCATTGAACAGAGGTTTTATGGTTGATGTCTCTGTAAGGAGACCAAAACCTTTAATTACAGTGATACACAGCATGTTATGAATTGAATCTTAGCTGATAGTGATACATAGTTTGATGCTTAGTTGATATTTGATTGATAGTTTGATATTGAATCAAATCATAGCATTGTAATTAGGAAGAGTAGGCTTAGATTAGATCCTTTATGTCTATATATTTTAGGCACACGCCTCTAAGTCTACGCACCCTGGTCGATAATAAATTTAGCCCAGTCTAGCACCCTAGATAGGACACTACAACATGGTTGTAACCACATGAGATATTTGTGGATCTAGGAGAGATTTGTGGATCTACGTTTATTAGTTGGTTGTCTTAGTTTTTGCATCAAGAGGAGTGCCTTCTCCTCTCAAAAAGGGTGAAAATTTTGGGAGCTATGCTCATGCTTCAATGTAGAGTTTTTGATTGGCACTATGCTTATGATTGATGTAATGAATACCATTTTGGTTCACTTTGATATGGTTGTGCCTTCATTTGGTGTTTGATCAAGAGTTTTCTCAACTTTACACCTCTCATGCACTTTGGGATGACCACCTAATGAGTATGGGATGTGTTCTAATGTTTTAATTTTTTTAGTTTCTTTATTCTCATTTTAAGTCTTTTGATTAGGTGCATTGTTTACATTCTTTCATGCTCATTCCATTTATGTTCTTTTGCAGGTTAAGCATTATTTCTCTCATTTCATAGATTCATTGCTTTTCAATTTGTTGATAAATACTCATGAATGATCTAATTTGACAATGCACACATTAGTAATTTCAATTGATCTATCTCTTCTTTCAGAATAGGTTGCCTTTAAATTTCATTGTCTAAAAATTCAATGTTTTCTTAGTATATGATTTGCTGTTTTCTAGATTAAATTTACTTTCAAGTCATTATAATAGATTTGCTTTCTTGTTGGTACAATATATTTACTTTCATGTCACTTGGATAGATTTATTTTCATGTCAATACAGTAAGTTTACTTTCGTATCAATTGTCATTTCAATTTCATAGATTAAAAGATTACTTTCCAAGTTCCGAATTTGAGACTTTTGAAAAATAAAGTATGTGTATACTTATCTTAGACATTTTTCGTGAATAGGTTTGCTATCATTTCAATAGGTTAATTCACTCTTAATTGAAAGTTGATTCCTAGCATATATTATGCAAATACACTTCACAAGTTCACGAACCTTGGATTTGACAATTTAATGAGAAGTAATTTAACTGACAATTAAATTACCCAACATTTTGGCATTGTTATCGGGGAAGTATGCATAGGGGTTAACTTTCAATTCCTTTTTAGCTTCACTATCATTTTTTTTTGTTGCATGCAAAATTAAAATTTATGTTAAAAATCATTTAGATGCATAAATTTCAATCATTTCTTATACTATAAGAGTTTTCGACACTAATCCATTTATGGATAGCAGATCTAGAATGATGATTAAGCGTTTCTTGGAGAGCAAGAACTACATTGAAGATTGGTTCCAAAAAGTGACTACGCCACAAAATTCATCCATTCTTCAACAAATCCTCGTGCCAAATTCAAATTTACAATTGGTATCTCATATCCTAATGAACATTGAGGTATATTTTTCAAATTTGGATGTGAGCATACTAGAAATTTTGATCCATAAATGGCTTCATTGGAAACATTCCTACACTTGAAAAGAAAAAACCTTTTATTTTTCAAAATAGAGTAGGACATAATAGAGAAATAAAACCAAGTTTGGTGATGTATTTGAGGTTTTGTTTTAAAGTTTTATTTCATTTTCTTGGAATTTTTCATTTTTGGTGGTGCAGTAAGAGCCACCTTATTCAATAACCATTGGTAGGAAGATCTACAATAAAATGGATGTTGTTGAAGAAGGAGAACAAGTGGAGTTTAGAGAGCTAAAATTTGAGGTTTGAGATCAATTCTTCTTACTTTGTTTTTCAAATTCCAAATTTCAATTGTAGAAAGAATTGGCAAAACTTCTGAGTACGCTCTCTTATTACGCCTTGTTGTGACTTGGAAGATCAAAAAGGAAAATTGGATCAATTAACTTTAGAATTTCATAATAAAAATTCATAGATCTAAAAAATGACTAAGAGATATAAATCTACTATTGAATCTAAATTTTACTCTATTTTTTATCTCCAATTCATGATTAGATCTATCTAAAAAATTGTTAAAAAAAACCTAGTTATATTTTTCTCAAAAATTTCTAAATATAATTCTTTATTTTTAAATTAAAAAGAGAAAACAACAAAATCCTCATTATATATTTTTTAATTTCCTATTTTTTTTATTAAATAAATAAACTTTAAAACAATAAAACAAATAATAATAAAAGAAAACACACAAAAATAAAGACAACATTAAAAATATGAAAAAAATAAATTAAAATAATAATATATAATAATAATAATTAAAAAAGCAAAAACAAAACATAAAAAATTTAATAAAACAAGTAACAAACATAAACATAAAAACACAATAAAATACAATACAAACAAAAACTAAAAATATAATAAAAACAAAACATATAAAAAATAACAATAAAACAAAACCAAAAGTAGTTAAAAAACAAACAATAAAACAAAATCATATAAAACAAATAAAATAAACATCAATAAAAAAAACCGAGCCACCCACATAAGTTTTGAAAACAAACAAAATGAAACTTAAAAAAACAACAAAAACAAATAAAGATGTGGAAGCCCACACAGCTGTGCATAGCACACTTCCAACAACTCTTCAAGGAACCTCCTGGATGTAATCTAGCCGAGATCATCCATGTAGCAGGGCACTTTCCCCGATTTGTCGATAAAGATACAACAGACGAGATCACTGCCCCATCTCTAGACAAGAACTAGAAGGAACAATCAAGTGGTTCCAAAAGGACAAAAGCCATGGGTCAGATGGATGGCCTATCGAATTTTATCTAGCATTCTTTGACACCATTGGAAATTATCTCCTTAGTGTAGTAGAAGAGTGTAGGATTTCAGGGAGAATGTATGAGGCCATCAATACTACCTTCATAGCTCTTATTCCGAAATCGAACTCCCTGAACTCCTTCAATGATTTTCGGCCTATCTCTCTCTGCAACGCCCTCTACAAAATCATTGCCAAGATCATTGCTAATTGGCTTCGACCCATTCTATCCCATCATATCTCCCCTGATCAATGTGCTTTCCTCCATAATAGGCAGATTCATGAAGCTATTGGCATAGCCTAGGAAGCCATTCACTCTATAAAATCAAAGGCTCTAAAAATCATTTTACTCAAGAATGACCTAGCCAAGGCTTTTGACCGTGTAAGATGGCTCTTTATCAAGATGATTCTCATCCACTTAGGCTTCCCTATTGATTTTATCAATTGGGTCATTTGTTGTATCAATACAGTCTCCTACAACATACTGATCAATGGCTTGGCATCTCACTTCTTTCATGTCAATCGAGGACTGAGACAAGATTCTCCCCTGTCTCCTCTTTTATTCCTTTTGGTGATGGAGGGCCTTAGTAGGCTCATTGCCTCGGCAAAGAGGGAGGGCAGACTTAAAGGCCTTAAAATGTCTGATCTCTTCCACCTCACACACCTGCTATTTTCAAATGATGTCTTGATATTTTTATATGGCAGTGTCAGGGACTCGGCCACCTCCCATGAGATCCTTGGCCTCTTTGAAAAAGCCACTGGTATGATAGAAACTCAAACCAAGTCCTCGATCACCCTGTCTCATACTACCCCTCAAGAAGCTAGAGTAGCCAATCTACACTTTCAGTACACTCCCATCAATCTCTCGGATGGACTCAAATATTTGGGGTTCCAAATTAAACCCAATAGCTATAGGATTGCAGGCTAGATCTGGTTAGTGGTCAAGCTGGAGAAGAGGCTGAAAAGTAGGAATCACGGATTAATCTCTAGAGCAGGGAGACTTGTCCTAATCAAATCTGTTTTGGAAGCCACCCTAGTATACTGGATGTCCCTCGCTTGGATCCCTCAAGGAATATTCTGTCGTATACAACAGATATGTAGTCGCTACCTTTGGAATGGGCACAAGGAAGGTAAAATATTTGCTTGGGTTTGTTGGAAAAATATTTCCCTCCCAAAGAAATGGGGGGGGGGGTTAAAATATCTGCCTTATTTTGCAAAAGCACTAGTAGCAAAGATGAGTTGGTCTCTCCTTACTACTAACAATCTCTGGAGAACTGTGACATATGACAAATACATCTGGCCACATCAGATCCTGGACAACATGACTGGCCTAGTGGAGGAATATCCATTGTTTGGAAAACAATCTTACAGACTATGCCTTTCGTTAGAGAAAATCTTGCATGGCGCATAAACAATGGTTCTTCTGTGAGAATTGGTGTCGACTCGTGGATAGGTGGTTGTAACCAATACCTTCTTCCTCCGGTGCTCATACAATACCTTAATCATAGGGAGGTCAAGACGATCACCCATATTGCAGATCAATACCACCGATCCTTTCTTAGACAGCACTAGAGATCAGCTCATAATCTGAATATCCCTGCATAGTGGCAGCAAGCTTGGGATACATACATTGGGGCTCTATACGAAGTGCATATGATTCTTAATCAAGATCGAGATGTTTTATCTTGGATCCTTGATAATCATGGGAAATACAGCCCAAAACTGGGATATATGCATCTAATACAGGCGTGAAAGCGTAACCATACACACGATTGGTGGTAGCAACTTTGGAAGCTTAAAGCTCCCCCTCGAGCCTGACTATTCATGTGGTCCGTATTAAACAACGGGCCGAGCTGGTGTGTCCTCTAGAAATAGGCATCCAAAACCATTGAACATTTGTTTTTGTCCTGTACATATGTCCCAAGAGAGGCACTTATGCATAGATATATATACGGGCCGAGCTGGTGTGTCCTCTACAAACAAGCATTCGAAACCATTGAACATTTGTTTTTGTCCTGTACATATGTCACTCAATTCTAGCAAGCCATTACTCAACAGCTCTCAATAAGAAATACTTGGCACGGTCCTTCCATATTACAAGCCTAGAATAATTGGATCACAACTCATCAAAGGAAAAAAGACTAGTGCCTCCCTCTTATAATCTGCTAGCCATCTGACTAGGATGTAATCGCCACATTTTCAAGAATAAGCCCGTCAACTGGCATCTGCTTATCGCAAAGGCTATGTCTACTTACCATGACATCACTGATGATGAGCCAACTCACACACGCACAATATTCGGACCTGGTATCATCGAAAAGTCCTAGCCATGGGCCTTCTTCGACGGGGCAGCAAACCTCAAGACTTTGGGGGGGGGGGGGTGGGGTTTGCTTATATATCTCAGATCGGCACCATTACAAAGTCAAACTAGGATTGGGTGAAGGAACAAACAACTTCACTGAGCTTATTACTCTCAGACACTTGCTACACTTCACTCTCGCACATAACTGCACTTTTTTTCAGATCTTTGGATATTCTTAGATTATCATAAATTGGTTTAATGCAAAAAACCAATGTCATGCCATATCTCTTCAAAATATTCTCAATGATGTGCATAATCTCAAATCTGGTTTTAATATGGTCCCTTGTCAACATATACACAGGGAATACAATAAGGATTCTGACAAGATTTCCAAGGAGGGCTCGCTACTTCCCCGAGGCATGTGGTTAATCAATGAACAACTAGGCACAAAGGTCTATCAATATCATCACAGACCATATATACACCAGGACTACTTCAGGGGGGATCAGTCATAGACTACATTGTAACTACAGTTGATGTTTTTTTTTGGGTTATACATAGATTTCGAAATATGCATATATTATTATGACAAAAGAGACAGATTTATTTTTGAAAATGGATGGCAAGGCCATGAATTTTTGCTATCGCAAAATATTGTACAAAGCACTATACTGTTTATACAGGTATCGCATATGCCTCAGGCATCTACTATATGTAATTTTTCTCTCATAATGAAAGATTACCTTTTTTCTCTATAAAAAAAATATGCGCAAGCCCACATAAATTTAAAAGGGTCATAATAAACAAGGGGTCGAGGGTATGAAATGATAAATGCACTGCATCAAAATGCATACAAAAGAACGAGGGTTTCAACATAGCAATATGCGGCATTGGTGAAAACTTATGCTTTGCACATGTATCAAATCGGACTTCTCCATTACTATGAGCTTCGGTCTTAATTCCAAATTCATTTTACCTGCAACAAAAATTACGTTGCACTATTCTAAACATGCATTTGAGCTCTAGTTGAAGGATAAATATTAGTTTAAGGTGACATAACAATCGGGTTTTTGGAGCACATAAAATAATTTTAATTGAAATAAAAGTTTGTTGTGTCATGTTTATTGACTCAAGGCACTGGCAAAAGAGGTGGAGCGTCCAAGGCTTGTGGGTCAATGGTAACCCATAGAGTTCATAAGAGAAAGGTTGTGACGTTAAATTTGGTCAAAGGCATTTTATTAAATATTCATTAACTTTTTGACGTTTTGGTAGCTTTATCTAGCTTTGTGATAATTTGGACAAACTCTCACTGCCACATGGCAGTGCACGATCGACCACTTGTTGCCACGTTAGCATGCATAATCACCTTGCCACATCAATAGTTGACTAGTCAATACCACATCATCTGTCCACTTCAGAGTCCATTTAGTATCTTTTGCTACTATCACATGGCATCCACTAGAGGTTCCACGTGGCACCCATGCACCTTATTTTCACTATTTTGCTAAAACTTCAAATAACCATAATTTTCTCATACGACATCCATTTGAGGTGATTCAAGCGTCATTGGAAATATCTCGACGAACAATACACGACGAGATAGTTTTTATTAGCACTCGAGACAATAAAAAATGGTCCTTTATTTATGGATTTTGCAACAAATGGACTTGTAAAACATCATCAGATCATTAAAACATGTTTCTAATAGGAATTTTTTTTAAACTAGTTTTTGAATCACTAAAATTGGGCATCAAAAGAAGAAATTATCAAAAAAACACTGATGGGTAGTCCAAGATGCATCACTTCCCGATAGGTAAAAGTGCATTTCATTTTTATTTTATCTTCCTTGAATTTGTATTATTGGCACTATTTATGAATTTTTTCATATATATCATATGAAGAGAGACTGATTGCCTCTTTCCTTCAAGAATCTTACGTTTTATTGCAAATTAGTGTGAAACTTTTGGAGGTACCAAGATGATTAAAAAAGATCATTTATGCATAAGTGGTTATCAAAGAGCAACTTCTTTTTTAATAAGAACATGAAGAAGTCAAGTCTATGTCAAATCAAATCCATAACGTTATTGCTACTCATTCATTTTCCTTTTTCAAACCGTACAGTCCATCTATGAATTTCCATCTTCCTACTACTAGATCATGATTGCAAAACCATTTTCCCTTTACAAATTTCACACTTTCCTACCTCACTTACATTTCATCTCTAATCCATGAACAAAGTCATTCAACTCACTTACAATGTTGAGTTACCTCATTGTCCTTTTCCCCTTTTTCCAAATAAAACCTACTTCATAAATGCACACCTTTCATCTATGGTCCTTTAAATCATTACTTTATGCTTGTGTTAGATGGTGAGGGATTCATTAAGGCTCTCCTTCTAGAAAGTCTTGGACCATCAACTTCAACACATTATTTGAGTTTGATACTAGAGTTCTTTTTAGTACCTTGAGGCTTGCATGCCTTAATGGCAAGTTCTCTCGCCAATGAACAATGTGAATACATAAATGTCCCATGTTTGTCGGATCTTCTAGGTGACTCAACTTCAACTCATTTATTCATACCTATTAAGATGTACTTGGGAATATTGACTCTTGTTGACATTAATGGTGAATAGTCTCATGTTGGTTAATAAAATTCATTAATGGACGGTAATCCTATTTCCTTTTTCTATGTTCGACATCAACAAAATTTATTCACATAGAAAAGAATTATGCCACGATGCAGATATGAATGAAGACTATATGATTCCAACAGCTTGCAACAGATCTCCAATAAATCAAAATTCAGTTTTAGAGTTCAGTAGCAGTCCCAACAATAAGAAGGCACAAAGATTCCAATTTCATATTTCAACCACTATTCATACAACCAAGTGATGAAGAACCATATCATATTCTTTCGCTTCACATTCCATGATCTAGTAGTAGCAGCCAAGATCTCACACATGCAAAGATTATTAACTTTTTAGGTAAGCGAAGGTATGTTGTTTTCTAATATTTAATCATTAATTCATTGAATGCTAAAATACATGTATTTGGAAAATTCTCATGTGACGTTGTTAAGTTTAGGTATGTTCTATGGTTAGAGCAATTTATTTCAATTTTCACATTTAGCTCAATATCTTTTCCAGATTAGCAATCACGTCAGAATTAAAGTAAACTACAGATAGAACATAAACATAAATCGTAGAAGACAAGCCAAGACAAGAGGACACAAGATGTGGTTCTAGCTAGGGACAAACCCCACAATGTGGGGAAACCCTTGAACAATTCTTCTTTTATGTTCTTCAAAGTTCAGTAGAGAAAGTGAGAGAGAGATAGTACATTTACAACAGAAGTCAACACTTGAACTTATCTAGAACTGAGCACAGATCATCTCCTATAACGATGAGATCGGTTGAAGAAATTTTGCTTGTTGGCATTATGATTCTGGTATGGCTCTATGATATAGATGTTGTACTTGATGGCAACACCCTCAAGTGGAAATGCATTGATCAGGCTCTCAAAATGCTGGAAATTAAGAAGTACGCAGGAGAATAGTTCAAAAGGTGCGTACCCGCAGGTATGCCGTGAAGAGACTGCGGCTGCACTCATAGGTCACCCGTTCAGAAGGTGCGTACCCCCAGTTCACTTACTTCAAGGCAGAGAAGTGCGCTCACGTGGGGTTTTCTTATATTTGGCCCGTGGTATTTAGCCCGCCGTTCTTGATTCTATGGTTTTGCCCCATGGTATTTCTTTATATTATTATTATTATTGAGCCCCATGTTTTTGGGCCCCTTGTATTGGTTATCTATGGTATTGATCCACGATTTTAGGAAGAGCTTGCCTATATAAAGCAAAGGAGATCACTTGGCTATGTATCTTTCAAAAATTGAATATCTTAAGATCTGAAATATTGGGTTATTTTTAAAAAGCTTGATCTATATAAAAGTGAAGTTGAAAGCGAATCTATGAAGGGTGATCTCTCGAGCGCATGATTAGATCTAAGCATCTGACTATCGGTGGCACACTGGGGGACTGCCATTTTGGCCCTAATCAGAGGTACGCAGGTGATTAACGGTGCAAGTGCGTGGGTATGCAGAAAAGAAGAAGGAGAAGTGTGTGAGTACGCAGAGAAGAAGAAGGAGAAGTTCGTGGGTACGCAGAGCAGAAGAAGGCACAGTGCGTGGGTACGCAGCGTGACAGAGGTTCAAGTGCGTAGGCACAGGGAAAGTACGCGGCGCTTCAGAAGCCGCAGGTGCGTAGGTACGCGACACGATAGCATCTGCGGGTGCGTGGCTATAGTAACAGTACACAGTGTGATTGAAGAAACAGTGTGTGGGTACGCGGTACGGCAGAAGGGTCTCTGCGTGTATTCGCAGGGGAGCAGAAGGTGAAGTGCGTACGCACGCAGACCAGAGAAAGAAAAATTGTGTATCTGTCTTAAGACCTTTTGTTGGGTGAATTTTTGTCTGTTGATAAGGTGTTCTAGGTTTAGTTTACTGTTACAGTTGATCTGGTTACTGCAGTTGACTGGGTGATTTACTTGTGCTTGATGATCTTTTGATGTTTATGGATCCAGTTTGAAAATTTATGAAAAGTGGTCCTTGAAAGAAAAGAAGTAGGGGGTTGTAGCTCCCTTCCAGGAGAGACTGGAAAACGAGAGAGAGTTGTGGCTCTCTGCAGGTTGTATCCTGCGTACTGGTAAAGGACTGCACTAGTACAAGACCATTGTAAAAGGAATTTCTAATTTGAAAGAAGATAGAGACATATTGCAGCAGGTGGTTTTCACCCACATTGGGTTTCCACCTTATATCTGGTGTTCTTTGATGTGACTGTCTGTTTTTCTTGCTCGTTATTTTATGGTAATGATATGCAAAAATAATTCAAAGTGTAAATAAGGAAGATTTGTTAAAAGAACTAGATAATACTGATTCACCCCCCCCTCTCCGTATTATTTTCAACAATTGGTATCAGAGCAGGTTCTTCTGAAGAAGCTTGATCGCTTGAAGGAAGTTCTTTCATCATGAGCAACTACGAGAGGGAAGCATCTATCAGGCCATCGATTTTTGATGGGACAAACTTCAATTATTGGAAGGTAAGAGTTACTGCATATCTTCAATCTCTTGGTACGGATGTTTGGGATATCATAGAGACGGGCTACACTTTTCCTTCAGCTACTCCTACAGATGCGGCCGAAAAGAAGAAATATGAAACAAATGCTAAAGCAGTCAATACTTTGCTGGGATGCTTATCTCAAATAGAGTTTGTGAAGGTTATGCAATATAAATTAGCAAAAGAAATATGAGACAAGATTGTCTTGAGCTACGAAGGAAATGAACAGGTAAAGCGTGCTAAACTTCAAACTCTCAGGATTCAGTATGAGAATCTCAGGATGTATAATGATGAAAGTGTGGCTAACTACTTTCTTCGAGTAGATGAAATTGTTAATTGCATGAAAAATTTAGGTGAAGAAATAAAAGAGGCTATTGTGGTTCAAAAGGTTCTAAGGTCATTGTCCCCCAAGTTTGAATCTAAAGTATTTGCAATTGAAGAAAAGGAAAATCTACGAATTCTTACTATGTCTCAGCTACATGGAATTCTAACTGCTTATGAAATGAGAAAGGGAGGTCCATCTGACAGGAGAGAAGCTACCTTCAAGGCTTCAGGCAAAGGAGAGTACTATGAATCAGGAGAAGAAGAAGAATCAATTTTTGTCAGAAATCTTCAACGAGGTACTGGACGGTTCAGAGGTAAGCTTCCCTTCAAATGCTTTGCTTGTGGAAGAGTAGGTCACTATGCTGCCAAACGTCCTTATAAGGATAAGATCGACAAGGGAAAGGAACCTATTAGATGGAACAAGAAACATAATGCAAATAAGAAGAGCTACTACACTCATGAAGACAGTGACGTCTATCAAATAGTGATGAAGATGAACGAGGTATTGACTATAAACTTTTGATGGCATTTGAAGATGATGATTATATGGATGCTATAGATGTGGATAACCTTTTTGAAGAAATTACTAGACTCAAGAGATGTATAGAAGAAAGAATATGATCATTGATACTCTACAATTTCAAATTGATGAAAAGGAAAAACATTTTGAAAAGTTAGAAGGTGAAATTGTTGCTCTTAGAAAAGAGATTGAGAAAACAAAAGCTATTAATCTTAAGTTTGTCAAAGGATCTGAAACTTTGGATGAGATTATCAATGTGCAACGGTCTCCTCTAAACAAGACAGGTCTGAGCTATAATGGAGAAACTTCTCAAGCATCCACCTCAAAAAATTATCTTGATGCAGCAAGAAGAAATGAGCAAAAGCACAATGATGACCATCAGGTAAAGCAGGGATGAATTGCAAACAGAAACTATCAGGGGCAATCCATCTTAAGGGTGAACAAAAGCTACAACCAGCCACAGGTAAAATCTTCTCGATTTGGTTCAAGAATAGATGACAAAAGAAATTACAATCAATTGGCTGGTAGATTCGATAATCGCAGAAGTTTCTTCAATGGACAATGCTTTTCTTGCCATAACTTTGGTCACAAAGCAGCTCAATGTGTTGCATATAAAA
>APFE031463188.1:0-21383 GCA_000404065.3 Pinus taeda
CCTCTCCTATCCTCGTAGGGCTAGCTACGAGGCTGAGCGTGGTTTGATGTGGCCTTGAGTCTTGCCTTATTTCAGCCTAAGGCATATTTGAGCACTAACACCTTCGAAACATGAGAAAAAAATATTACCAAAATAATTCCCAACACCTGGGAATAACCGTTTTCTACCAACCGAGATTTGTATTTCTCCACCTTGCCTTCTACATTCATATTCTTCTTAAACACCCATTTACTGCCAATAGGTTTCCTTCCGGCTAGCAAATTCATGAGATCCCAAGCCTCATTTTTGTGCAAATATTCCATTTCATCAACCATGGCCTCTTTCCAGAGCTTTCCATCCTTTGAATCTACTACTTCCTTGACAATTCTGGGATCATCATCAATAATAGATCAAGCAAAATTTTAATTGAAAGAAGTTGGACTATAGCTTTCTAGCTACCTTCTTTCTCGAACTGATCTTCTCACAACTAGAGTTTGTGGATTTTCATATTTTGATTCATCTTCTATTGTAGAGTATGATTCCTGCTCCTTTAGCTCAAATTCTATCTTCTCATATTCCTTTGGTAGGACTTCATGTTTAATAACATCTTTTACCTCTCTAAACACCACATCGTGGATGTATAAATCCTTCCTTATTTCTAGGTTCCAAATCTTATAACCTTTTAAACCATCCTTATACCCAATAAAGATGCACCTTTTAGATTTATTATCCAACTTGGTTCTTTTCTCCTTTGGAACATGTACATATGCATCACATCAAAATACCCTCATATGTGAAAGAGAGTGTTAGGTCCCTATACTACTAGTGTAACCCCTTACTACTATTAGTACAACCACCTTATTATATTTTTGTACCCATGTAGTCCCCATATTGTTATTATTGTGCCCCATAGAATCCCACTATTGTTATTATTGTGCCCTTACATTATTATTGTTATGTCGGCTCTAATTATATTATGACCCCTTAGACTCCTATATATAGAAAGGAGGTCTTCTCACTTGGATCATCCGAGAATTGTTCATTTGTGTAATGTAAAGGAGGTTCCACCTCAAAGAGGATTATTTTGAAGGCGTTTATCTATCTTTTCTATCTTTTTGTGAGTTGGTTTCATAACATTTGGTTTCAAAGCTTTGAATTCTAGGGTTTCGCTGCTCCAAACAGGTCATCCCGGAATTTTTACTATAAATTTTTAAAAACAAAATTTCAAAAGCTAAAACAAAAACCCATTTGACCTACAATCATTCTGAACCTCGAATCCAAATTTTAGATCTTCTATCCCTATATTTTAGTAGATATGATCTGAGGAAGTTAGGGTTTTGGAAAAGTCCAGAATTCATCTCAAACAGGTCATCATGGAATTTTCACTATAATTGTTTTTCTGCAAAGTTTCAGAATCTAAAATTAAACTCCCTTTGATCCGCAATTTCAGTGATGCTCAGGCCCGAATTTTAGATCTTGGTTCTCTATAACTTTGGCAATACAGTCCAAGACATTTAGGATTTCGGTAGGCTCTCGAATTGCATCCGAAACAGGCAACCTTGGGAAAATTGTCTTAATTTTATCTCTGAGCATCAAATTGAAATTTTGTAAGACGTTGCAGAAATAGGATAGACTGTAGTTTTTTGTGTATCAATTTCAAGTCCAAAGTTTGAAATAGTGACATGTGGTACTTTGTACAAGTTCACTTTACTGAACCAATCTACAATCCAGTCATCATGGGATATTTGACATAACGCTTCCTTGCAGAATCCAACATTGGTTAGACTTGTGGGGTTAGAAAGAGGACTCAGAGGGCTACTTTAGGATGCAATTTCAGAAATTGGAGATATAAAATTACAGAGTTGCAATCGTTTCAATATCGAGTTCCTAAAATCAAGAAAAGGCGATTTGAGCAATTTTGATGGCAAGGATCCAGTAAATTGGATACTACAAATGGAGCAGTATTTTGATCTACATGAGGTGAAACTGTTACAAAAGGTACGTATTGCATCTTCATATTTAGAACAGGATCAATTTTTATGTATAAAGGTCTTTGTTCTCATAAACCACTTGTTACGTGGTCAATTTTCACGGAGGAAATGATAGCACATTATGAGGATACAAAGAGAAACACCTTCTTTAGCCAATTGATAAATCTCAAAAAAAAGTGTTAAATGGAAAATCCTATTGAGGACTTTCAAAAATTGAATATAGGGGAAAATGATATTCTAGAGAAGCAGAGGATTGACACCTCCATAAGGACTTTAAAGGATAACATTCAACATGAGGTGTGTCTTTGGGAACCTAATTCATTGGAGAAGGCATTTCGGTTGGCAAGAAAAGTGGAAAGAAAAATTATGGAAACAAGGAATTCTACCCCTCACAACTATAAGGATGGAAGTGTTGTTTCTCCTAACCTTCTACAAGCTACAAGGTTGACACCACAATAATTGGAAGAAAAAGGAGCAAAAGGGCTTTGTTACAATTGTGATAACAAATACATTAAAGGTCATAAGTGTACTGAGAAGAAATTATTTTACATTGATTGTGGAGAGGAGGA
This sequence comes from Pinus taeda, assembly GCA_000404065.3. Lineage (NCBI taxonomy): Eukaryota > Viridiplantae > Streptophyta > Pinopsida > Pinales > Pinaceae > Pinus > Pinus taeda. Next base: position 2,540 of record APFE031463188.1, read on the forward strand.
AGAAAAGGATCAAGAAACATCAAAGGAAGAGGATATACACTAGGAACTAGCCCTAGAGAAAGAAGAAATGAATTCGACTATATCTTGTAAAGCATTGGCAAGAATTACCACGCCTCAAACTCTCAAGATAGAAGGACATATCAAGAAGAAAAATTTTCAAGAAGTGAAAGATCACATCGATCATCAAGAAATGAATATGACCATATCTTGTAATGCATTGGTAGAAATTACCATTCCACAAACTCTCAAGATAGAAGGACATATAAAGAACAAAAATGTTTAAAAGGTGAAAGATCACATCGAGCATCAAGAAATGAATCTGACCATACCTTGTAATGCATTGAAATAAATTACCACTCCTCAAAGTCTCAAGATAGAAGGACATATCAAGAAGAAAAATATTCAAGCAGTGAAATATCATATTGAGCATCAACAACAAGTTCTCCAACTTTTAAAGGATAATGCCACTTTGGTGCAAAATTGAATGAAACAATAGGCGAATCAACATCGCAGTGAAAGAATTTTTTATGTAGGAAATTGGGTATTTTTATGGCTACATCTCAAGCACGCTATTTATGAGAAGGATGTTAGAAAATTATATATTACGGAGCAATGGAACACATAAAATATTGCAGAAATATAAACACAGAAAACGCACAAAACAAGAGAGACACAGATATACATGGTTCACCCAGTTTGGGCTACGTCCACCTCGAACAGCCAGTTCTTCCTTTCTATTATCCAGCAAAATGAAGAGACACAACCTACAGCAAATCCGCTGTAATATCCTCTGTTTTCTCTCACAGTCTCACCTCTCTGTTTCTCGCTCACGCAGAATACACATCTATCACCGTCTCAAATACAATGCCCTCATACAAAGAGAGGGGTTTCCTTCTAGGGAAAAAAACCCTAAACTAAGCATAAGTTCTACCGTCAGATCATCCGCCTAATGAACGACTTAGATTGACTAGAAATTACTATACTTTTACAAGGCAATTACCACGTTGAGGGTTGTACAAAACTTCCTGGGGTATACATCCGGCTGAAACAAAGACCTTTGAACAATCATGCTCCACACACAACAGATAGCCTTCCTTTGCCACCGCTAATTGCTATTCGCCGATCGGATCTAGACTGTTGATCGGCTAGATCTGACGGCTTTGATTCAAAGTTGCTTTAACCACTGATACTTTGTTTTTCAATGATTTCTCTATGTTGTTTTCCTTCCGATAGTGTTATATTCCTTCTTTAAAGGTTTTTCTCATGCGTTATTTTTGTACTTTTAGAACATTTTGAAGACATAGAGGTTTTCTAGGATCAATTTGGATCATGCCTTCCCATTGAAAAAGATTTTGGACCACCAAAGTTGGTTTTTAAGCATCAATCATGTGAGGATACAACTTCCTCACTTGCCCAATCTCTACTCATCTTGCACTGCTTGGTTTTGAACCTTTGAGTCTAATTATGAGGTACTCAACTTCCCCTCTACACGTAGTTCTCACCTTCCTATCCAGAACTGTATCTTCCTGCAATTCATTAATATATTCAGGAAATATATCATCAATAGAAGGCAACTGACTTTTCTCTTTGGGATCTTCAATCAATGAAGGTTCAAAAAGTCTCAAGTTCTCTGCATTAACTACTGTATAGATGTGCATGTAGGCTAGAAAATCAAGGTGAAAAGAATTCTCACCAATTTTCTCAAGTATCTTGAAAGGCCCATACCTTATTGGCTTCAGCTTCTTACATCTTGCATTTTTTCTTTGCTGATGTACAACCATACTTGATCACCAACTTCGAAGTTATGCTCAATTAGATGCTTATCATGTCCTGCCTTGTACATGGCTTCGCTCTCTTCCAATTGTTCCTACATTTCCTAGTGAATTTCTTAGATCTATTCAATGAACTTGGTTGCTTTGTCCACATCACTATGTCCATCAACTACTATGTCCTTACCAAAGACAAAATCCAATGGAGACATTGGTGTAAAACCAAAACAAGTCTCAAAAGGAGATCTTTGTATAGAAGAATGTTTAGCACGATTGTAAGCATGTTCCACATAACACAAATGTTCATCATAAAGCTTGGGATGTTTGCTGCAATAACCCCTGAGTAACTAGATCATTGTCATGTTGACCACCTCTGTTTGACCATCTATTTATGGATGAAAGGTTGTACTCTTCTTCAGTCTGGTGTACATCAGTTCCCACAAACTTGACCAAAATTTACCAACAAATCGGGAATCTCAATCAGATACAATGGAAGTGGGCAACCCAAAATGAACCCATACATGCCGAAAGAACAACTTTGCTATTTGTTCAACTATAATCTACTTGTTACAAGGTATTAAAATACACATTTTGCTGAACCTGTCCACAATAACATATAAATAGTCATGATCTTTTCTAGATTTTGGCAATCCCCCAACAAATTCCATGGAAACACTTTCCCAAGGATGGGAAGGAATTGGTAGAGGAGTGTACAAGCCTAATTTTCTATTGCTGGGCTTGCTTTTAGCACACATGGTACACCCTTTAATATATCTAGAAATTGTCTCGTGCATTCTTCGCCAATAGAAAAATCTTTGCAGCTGTGCAACTGTTTTACTTACACCAAAATGACCTGATATAAGAGAAGTATGTGCTTCTCAGATTATGTTAACTCTTTCAGTTTGAGGAATACATAAATTTCCCAAATGATATAAGAGTTGGTCCTTAACATGATAATCCAATTCTTCTACTTGTTTACCATTATTTAAAGTTGCATATACATCTTTAAAATTTATATCTTGAGCATATTGTTTGATGTAGCTTTCATGCAATACTGAGTTATGCTTACATATAGTAGATGCATTTATAATTGGTCTGGATAACATATATCCAACCTTATTGTGTATGCCTTTCTTATATCTAATGACAAGATGAAATTGTTGGAGAAAACCCATCCACCTATAGTGTCTTGATTGTTGCAACTTAGTTTGTGACTGCAAATATTGAACTGGTTGATGATCAGTATGTATAACTGTTTCTTTGCCCAATAGGTAATGTTTCCACTTTTTCACACTCTGTAATAATGCAAACGATTATTTATCATATGTGGGATAATCAACTACTACAGAATTAAATGTCTCAGAATGATAACATATGGGTTTACCATGTTGCATCAACACTACTCCCATGGCATAGTCGCTGGCATCTATTTCAATCTCAAATGGTCTTTGAAGATCTGGCAATGTTAGTACTGGTGTTGTACTAATATTTTATTTCAAGCTATCGAAGGCTTTCTGTTGTTTTCCTCCCCACTCAAACACCTTGTTCAATCCTATTAAAGCATGTAAGGGAGTTGTAATCAAGGAAAAGTTAGCAATAAACTTTATCCAATATTGTGCTACTCCTAGGAAGCTTCTAACTTCTGTATCAGATTTTGGTTTAGGCTAGTTTACAATGACTTCAACATTAGAGGGATCTATCTTCAGTTCACCACCCCCTACAATATGACCCAAATAATTTAAAGATGTTTTTCCAAATTCACATTTTGATAACTTAACATAGAGATTCTCTTTTTTCAAAACATTTAGAGTCTGCTTTACATGCTTCAAATGTTCTTCCCATGTTTTACTGAAAACAAGAATTTCATCTAACTATACAATTACAAAATCATCAATAAAAGGCCTAAGTACATCATTCATAACTCTCATGAAAGTGGAAGGAGCATTAGTTAAGCCAAATGGCATAACTAGCCATTCATACAGCCCTTGCTTTGTTTTGAAAGTAGTCTTCCATGCATCTTGTTCTGCTACTCTGACCTGATGGTAGCCACTATGCAAGTCCAACTTGGAAAAGTAAGCAACTTCTTTCAGTTGATCCAATAGATCATCAATGCGAGGAAGGGGATAACGATTCTTGACCATTATTTTATTCAGCGCCCTGTAATCAATGCACATCCTCCACGAACCATCTTTCTTTCTCACCAACACGATCGGAGATCCGCATGGTGATGTGCTTGGTCTTATGAACCCTTTATTGAGCAACTCCTGTACCTGCTTCTTGATCTCTGCATTCTCTAAAGCGGATAACCTGTACATTCCAATGTTAGGCAATGGAGCATCTTGCTACAAGTGAATATCATGTACAATTTCCCTTTTGGGTGGTAAAACTTTAGGTTCTTGAAATAGGATATCATATTCTGAAATAACTTTCTCTAAATCTGTTTTCTGTTTATCATCAAAGACTTCAAATATATTGGTTTTATCAAGGTTCTTTTCCTTTACAACCATCAGCAAAAATTGCTTGCATGAATTTGCAATTCTTTTCATCTGCCCTGAATTTATGAGAGTGTAATTATTCTTGAGTTTATGAGCTCTTACAATATATTATATTCCATCTTTGGTGACTTGATACTTATTTTCAGCTCTATAGAAAATGGATTTTCTATCATACAAGTAAGGACTTCCTAAAACAATTCCACATATATCCAAGGGAACGATATCTAACTCAACCTCATCTACAAATGCTGACCCAAAAGAAAACCTAAATTTACATTGTCTAGTCACTTGTAGCTTTACTTTATCACACACCCAACCTAATGGATATGGATTCTTGTGAGGTGTGGTTAGTAATCCCAACTTCTTTCCAATTGCTTTAGAAATCAAGTTTACTTGTGAGCCACTATCAAATAAAGTATCAATATTTGGATGCTTGGAATTAACTCTAATATGAAAAAGCTCATGCCTTTTCCTCTCATTTTCTACATTATCAACAGTTTGTGCATAATTACTAGTAGATGCTTCAGAATTTTGACCTTTTATACCTGTAGTTGTGATTGTTTCTTCATCACCTAAGTCTAACCCCAAATCTTTCTGTATAGTAGGAGAAATCTTCTTCTTCTTGCCATCGAAGTTCTTGGGTTTCAACTCCAGATGCAAAGACCAACAATGTTCATCATCATGTCCATCCTTCTTGCAGTGAGTGCATGAAGGTTTGTTTTTCCGTACAGTGTTTGCCTTCGTCTATTTCCATTTCTGCTTCCTCTTTTCCTTATTCTTGCTTGCAGTGGGTTTTGATGATCCCCCAATCTCTAGGTTCACATTCTTCCCTGTAGCCTCTAGATGTGTAGCCTGAACTGGTACCTCATTTATGCTAGTAGGGTTAAACATGAGAATGGTGTGCCTCAAATAGCTATGTAGACCACCTATATAGTTCAACAAAGTTTCAGGTGAGTCTAGAGAAATGCCTAGAATTAAAGCTCTTTTACTAAATTTCTCGGTATAGCTTTGTAAACTTTTCCCCTTTAATTGGTGAATTGTTTTCCAACTCGTCATCCCTTGTTGCATATAAGCTAGTGGACATAATTGTTTTTTAGTGGAAGAAACAAGTTAACTCTAGGTAGAAAGAATTTTACCATGCTTCTTCAAATCAGCTTGGGTCCTGCATTCCCACGACACTAGCGCAGTTCCTCCAAGGCGAAGGCTAGACACCTGAATCTTTCTCCTTTCTCAATCGATGTTCTGCACCCTGCAATATACATCAGTTTGCCTAATCTAGTTATCTAGCTTTTCTGCATTTAATTCTCCATCATATATTGGGAAATCAAATTTTACATCTAATTTAGTCACAAAAGTCTTCTTCTTTTTATTTTCAGGGCTAGAAGGAGGTGTTTATGGACGAGGATCTTCCTGTTTCCCCTTGCCTTCTGAATGGGCAACTAGAAGAGTTTCCTCTACTCCTTTGCCTATTTGAGATACTAAAGGGCTTCCCCTCGACCTTTCTTAAATTCTCAGTACATTTCTTCTACCATGGTCATGGTCATGAAATTGTGCATGAACTAAGAGTCTCAGTCCAAGGGAATTTCTTCTGTCATTTTCCTCCTAAGATAGACTCTTCCAATTTTTGGGTTACTCTCAACCAGTTCTTCTTCTCCTAGTTTGAGCTTTGACTTAGTTAGCATTCAACAATCCAGCACAAGCTTGTCTAATCTTAGCAACCTAAAGCTCTAATACCACTTGATCTGAAAATGAGATCTTAGAAAATTATTAAGGTATTACAGACCTTTGTGCATGGATATGCCTATGTTACTTTGTACAATGGATAGATAAGATTGCAAAATACACAGACAATGAAGCATTTAAAGAAACATAATAGACAACACATATAAACACAACAAGTTTAATATGGAGTTCACCCAAAACTCCTAGGCTGCATCTCTTGGTCCAGCCTTCATTGGTGGCCTCTCTATTATATCTTCAAAAGTAGAATTTTACAATACTATGAGCTCAATTTGAGTCTCAACACATAACAAATACAAAAACAAGAGTTTTGCTTGAACCCCTCAAGCCTCTCTGAGTACACAAACTCTCTCTATCACTCTCTGTCTCTGTCTTTGCTCTATCTCAGCACTGCTTGTCCCTGTTTGCTCTCTGTCTATGGCTTTAAAGTCAATCTGTCTTGTCTATTCATTTCTCCTTCTCGGGCTCTCTGGATTCCCAACCTCTGTCAGTTTATACCCCTTTCTGAGCCTTAGCAATCATTGCTAAACGCTTCTAGGGATGGTGGCCACTTGTACTATAACAGAATGGTCAGCAGGCCTTTGAAATCCTTAGAAATCAATGTTATCTGTTTACATAGAGAAATACGTTCAAACACAGGAAAAGTCTGCCAAAAAATGTTTATCAAAATTCAATTATCCATAAATCCACCATATACTCCTATCGAGTCTGCTGTACATCAACATCGCATCACCACTGTTGATCTGTGAGATCCAGATCCAACATATGTGGTCTTATTTTGCGGAGCCCTTTCGGATGGGGGTTACCTACCCGATGAGGGTGGCTTTGTCTCTCCTCAGACTAGACATGTGGCAGCCATTGCATGGGATCATTTGGAGCCCGGCCGAAACCATTTACCGCCTTTGGCTCTCCCAAAATCCCGTTGGTTTTCATGGTTTCCCTTTCATATTTAAAAATACATTAACACTGAAAAACCCCAAAAAATGGATTTATCGCACTTGAAATCATATAGAACAACATTGATAAACCCTTTTGGGTCTGTAATATCGCATCAACACATTTTCTTTGGTTTTTCATTTATTCAATGAAAATGTGATTTACAAAGGAAAACCATGTTTTCCGGACTTGAAATGTTATCAAATATAATTCATAATATTTATCATGTCTGGCTATCGTAGTCATAGTTATTATTGGTCCCGCTCTATTGAAATGTTCTGATGCAACATTACAACATGATTGACCGCAATCACACATCACACATACCCTGGGTCGTTTTGTATGTGCTCCATTGTGGTTTGTTGACACAATATTGTGATGCAATGTGGGCTGTCAATCTGTGCGCTTGATTGACAATCCTCGTTGACCCCGCTGATCACTGTCACGTATTTATGGTGGTCTCCACTAATAGCCTCCCTTTGCCACCACCGATTTTGATTCGCCGATCGGATCTGGACCATTGATTGGCCATATCCGATGGCTCTGATTCAAAGTTGCTTAAAACCTTTGGTACTCTATTTTTCAATGATTTCTCTATGTTTTTGACTCCCGATAGTGTTATCCACCTTCTTTAAAGGTTTTTCTCATGCATTAGTTTTGAACATTTAAAATATTTTGAATACTTAGAGGTTTTCTAGGATCCATTTGGATCACCAACCTATCAAGCATGCGACCCACATGAATTAGATGTCGTAGTCTTACAAAAATTGGGTCTCAAATTCATCGAACTAGGGCATACCTGACACAAGAACAACACTCACCCCAGCGTAACAACCGAAAAAGGAACAAGAAAATAAATTTCTAGTGAAAATGAAATGCACCCTATTTAAGGAAGAAATCATTGAGACAAGGATTACCTTTCTAATTGTGGAACCCACACCATTCATCAAACCTCCCAAAGAAATCACCAACACAAACAGATTGAATGTTAGGAAAATTATAATTAATAGGAGGAAGTTTAAGCCAGGAAAGAATCTCTGTAGTCATTCAAGGAAGGACTTACCAAGGGTTGGGGTAGCACCATCTCTAAAGGGAAGCGTGAAAGAGAGAAGGCTTGGTTGTTCCTCTGCCAACATCAAAGAAACAAGCTTAAACCAAAAACCAAAAAACTAACCCATGGTAAAGTCAAATGATACCAAAAACAAGACTTAAGAGGTAAAATCAGTGAGGCAAGGGTTACCTTAATCATCTAGGGTGGCCGCTGAAACGAGTCATCACTGAACAAACTCTCACTCTGGTATACACTAAAAATTGATGGAGGAATGGCAGTTTCCTCCTCTGTCAACAAGAAAGAGTAGCAGCAACTATGATGGGAGTTAGAAAACCCTGGTCTCCTCGTATTTGTTGGAAATAATACTGAGGAGGGGGGTGAATCAGTATTATCAGATCAGATAAAACTTTTCAATTTCATACTCAGATTCATATACGCTACTTCAATGAAGTGAACCAGCGTATACACGCGACTGTGTCTAAAGCAAATAGCGTAAACCCAGAGATCTTATAATTCAGTTAGCTTAATCTTCAGTGAATGCATCAGAACATTATTAAGCATATTAACAGTAAACAGGTGCAGTATAACAAAACAGGACATCACACAAGAGCCACACACATGAACACCATGATATAAGGTGGAAACCCAATGTGGGTGAAAACCACCTGCTGCAATTCGTTTCTTTCTTCTTTAATGAGAAACTTCTTTTACAATATACTGGTGCAGTCCTTTACCAGTATGCAGGCTACAACCTGCAGAGGGCTACAACCCTCTCTCGTTTTTCCAACTACTTCTGGAAGGGAGCTACAACCCCCTCAGCTCTTGTACTAGCTGATTCATTTACTAGTACGTAGGTGCTGACCCTACAATCTTCAGGGACCACGTTTCATCAATTTTCAGACTGGATCCAAGAGTACAAAACAAACATTACTGCAATACAATTATCAACTTAAACTTGCATCATAATTCATTAAACAACCCAATACTGAATCACTGAAACCCTGTCATTAAGAACACAGAACCCAAACCAGAGACCAGAACTCTGCAACAACCACCAGAATCAGCAGCAACCTGAGATATCAAACCTTATCATGCATACGCTACTACACTGTACCGAAACCGCGTGTATACGCACTTTCTCCAAAGGAAATCCGCGTACAGATCTAGAAATGATTACTTATGCCTCCGCTGTCAGATCCGACCCTTGCCAAACTTCCCGAACACACAACCAGCAATACCAGATCCTCTCACTTCGTCAGACACCCAATGCTCACACTTTGCACACCTCTTGGCCTAATGATCTTCTCCTTATATAGGTTTAGGCCTCTCTTAATACCATGGTCCAAAACCATAACAAACCAATACCATCAACCTCGAAACTAGGGATCAACACGTTCGTCGAGACACCATGGTCCAAAACCATAGGCACAACTTCCAAGGACTAACTGCCACGGACCAAAGGTACTTTTCACGTGTACGCGTTTTTACTGAATCAAACCTGCGTGTATACGCGGATTCTCCTTGATAAACCGGCGTATATCTCTTTCTTGTCCTGCTGTACTGAGATCTGTCCTCTGATTAAGTTGCCATCACCTGTACCAACCTCTGAGCACCTGTACCAACCTCTGAGTGAGTTGCCATCAAGGAAAACACTTGAAACATAATGCCAACAGTATTTGTAGGTAACCAAGGGAAAATGACAAATCTTTTGGAGGAAACAAACAAATTAAAATTAGGGTTCAAGGAAAGCGTTTTGAGCCATAGATCAACTAAGAGAAATTATGAGCATTCAAATCTCATCGATCCTCTCCTAGCTGGGAATGTGTGCCTACAGAACAGATGCATAGGGTACAATGGTTCGAAACGACATAAATTACACATGGTAGGTTGAGGATAAAGAGTACATTCATGTCATATCCAAAAAATTAAAGTATACAACTACGTCGTGCTGGAATAAATAAAGGACCCTACAACTATGGTAAGGGAACTTAATGGAAAATGGTTGTGAGCAGATGTAACCTAGAGGATACTATAGCATAGCCATCATGATATTATTAGACACTGAACCTCAATTAAAGTTGATTATACCTAACCATTCAGTCAATCACCATACCATTAGCATGGAGGGGCGGAACTTAGGAACAATAAATTATAATGTGAGAATGTTATAGTTCTATGGTCACATAGATGGTATACATAATTATAAAAGTATGGTAAATAAATAAATACAATTGGGTGTACAATTAGGTTTGTTACATTCTAAGCTAATCCTTGCTTCTTCATCGACTTCAGGTATCTCATTCTAAGCTGATTGGTTTTGACCTAGTATGTTTTTGATACATGAAACATGGAATACATTGTCTATTCGACATTATCTGGTACTTTAAATCTGTCAAAAATGTCATTTATTTTCTTGATTACCTAGAAAGGCCCATAGAATTTCAGAGCTAACTTGTTCTTTTATTGTTACTTTAAGGACAACTTCATATAAGGTTGTAGTCTTACAAAGACCATGTCTCCTTCAAATTCTCGTTTTAAATGTTGCTAGTCAACTTATTGCTTCATTCAATGTTTTCTAGCTTCTAGGTTTTCCTTTAATGCAAACTGACTCCATCTCGAGGGTTCATAACCATACAGGGCCTCAAAAGGGGTTATTTTGGTTGAGGTATTATAGCTAGTATTGTACCACCATTCTACTAAATGCAACCATTATGACCATTTACTTTTCTTATCTGATATGAAGCATCATAGGCATGTTTCTAAACACTTATTTACTATTTCTCTTTGAGAATTTGTGTACCGGTGGTAGGATGAACTCATATTAAAGGTTATTCCGACTTGGTTACATAATACCTTCCAAACATTTCCCTTAAATATTACATCTCTATCACTAACAATGACTTTAGGTAGACCATGTAGCTTGTAGATGTTTTTTCAAAAGACCTCTACAATTTTCTTCGTTGAGTGTGTTTTCTTGGCTTCCATAATGTGTGCATATTTAGTGAGGCTATCTACTACAACGAATATATTATCCTTACCATTAGACATGGGTAAACCATTGATAAAATCCATTGAAATTTGTTCCCATTTCTGATTTCGAACATGTAAGGGGTGTAATAATCCAAGAGTCGAGACATTTTATCTTTTACTTCTTTGAGAAATGTGACATTCAACGACTTATTTCTGAGTCTCTTTACTCATTCCTTTCCAGTAGAATGGTTGGCATGCGTTTTATTATGTATTAAAGAATCCAACATGCCCATCTATAGGGGAATTGTGTTATTCCTTTAGAGCTTTTATTTTAAAATTTTATGAAGGAATTAAGTAAATTCTACCCTTATACCAAAGTATGTCATTCTTCCATTCAAAATTAATTCTCAACTAATGTTTTCAATTATCGAGCAAGAGTCTCGTTCCTTGTAATATCCAACTCGGATCTCATCCAAGCAATTAGGAACCACTACAAAAGCAGTGCATGTTGTGGTGTCTTCATCTTTATGTGAAGGGGAATCAATAACCACATTGTTCTTTCCCCATTTATGCAATATTTCCATGTCAAATTCTACGAGTTTCTCTATCCACTTCTATTGTTCCGCAGATAATGGTTTTTGCTGTAACAGAAACTTAATACCATTATGATTGGTGCAGATTGAAAACTTTATCATTAATAACTATTCATTCCACTTTTGCTAGTTCATGAATAAGGGTTAAGATCTCCTTGTGGTAGGTAGACTTTGAGATTTCACTTTTATTATGTTTTCGACTATCATAAGCTATGGGGTGACCTTATTGCATTAGCACTGCAACAACCCCAATCCTAGAGGCATCACACTCTACCACAAAATGTTTGGATAAATCACATATTGCCAAAACTACAGTAGATGACATTATCTCTTTTAAGGATTCAAAGCATTTTTCTACTTTAATGTCCCATTGAAAGGGCTTTTTCTTTAGTAAATTCATTAAACTTGAAGTCTTGTCTATGTAATTCTTTATGAATATTACATAGTATCTAATTAATCCAATGAATCCTCTAGGTTTGGATATATTATTGGGCTTGGGCCAATCTTTGATTGCTTTAATTTTGTTGGGATCCACCTTGGATCCTTCTTTGGATATGATGTGTCCCAGGTATTCAACTTCCTTCTATCTAAAGGTACATTTTGATCATTTTCATAAAATTGATTCTTCTCCAATAAAAAAGTACTTATTCTAGATGTTAGAGGTGCTCCTTCCATGTTTTTCTATAGACGAGGATATCATCAAAGAAAACCAATATGAATTTTTGTAGGTATGGGCATAAGAGTTCATTCATGGTTCTATGGAAGGTGGTTGGTGCATTTGTTAGACCAAATGGGATTACCTTAAACTCATAGTTCCCTTCATGAGTTTTAAATGCGTTCATCTCGAGTACTCCTAATTTTACTCGAATTTGAAATTAGGCTAACCTCAAATCAAATTTTAAAAAATATTTTGTGCCATGGAGTTTGTCCACCATCTCCTCAATAAATGGATTGGGAAATTTGCATTTAATATTAATCTTATTTAATCCTTAATAATCTATACACAACCAGAAGGATTTATATTTCTTTCAGACTACCACTATTGGTGCTGCATATGGAATTCTGATTTTTGCAATGCTCCACATTTTATCAAATATTGTATTAGCCTTTCTATCCCTATTTTATGATGACGAGGATGGTGATATGGCTTGACATTTACTGGTATCAAATCTAGTTTAAATTCAATGATGTGTTCAATCTTTCTTTTAGGAGGTAGTTTCATCAGCAATTCCTGAAATATTTTGTCATATTTTTAGATTAGGGATGTAACTTCAGATTGTTCGTGAGTCCCTTGCATAGATAAAAATTCTAACTATTATCATTGTGCGATGAATAATGATGATCCTTTACGAATAAGCTTTTTCATTGACTAAGAAAAAATTATTTTGGTAGGAAGGGATTGGAATCCCAACAGAAAAAACTTTCTTCCATCCATTTTTAATTTAATGAATTGCTTTTGGTGATTTACAGAGTACGTCCCTAATTTGTGTAACCAATGTACTCCCAAGATGACATCTACAACTCCTAAGGGAAATTTATAAAATATGGACTCCATTTCTTAGTCCTTTAGTTTCATTTTGACTTTGTAGCACTTCCCTACTCCATCTATAATTTACCCATCTACCACTATAACCTCGAAATTTTCTACAAGATAGAACAAAATGTTTAGCCTTTTTGCAACATTGACATCTATAAAATTGTGTGTGCTCCATGAATCTATTATCAAAATAACATTTTGTTTCTTAATATTACCCTTTAGCTTTAACGTTTGCGATTGGGCTGTCCTTGTGATAACTGCAAGTGAAATTCTCGCATTTTTTCTTCATCTGGATTTGGATAAGGGGTATTGGTTTCTTCATTTATTTCTTTATGGGATTCCATATCTAAGGATTCCTCTTCTTGTTCTACTTCACAATTGTATAGCTTTTGTGTAGTTTATTTTCATCTCGAAGAATATTTGTCTCCACATGCACAACATTTTCCATCCTCTTTCTTTTCAAAATTTGACTATTGTTTTCTTCCTTCTCAAAATAGGGGTGGAATGCACGTATGAGTGTTTTCTGAAGAAGACTTACTTGACTTTCCTTTTGAGTATTTGCTTGCTTTTTCAATACTCGCATATGGTGTTTTATGAAATTTATAGTTTCTCTCAATAATTATTGTTGCATTTCTAACTTCTTCAATGGTTTTGGGTTTATACAATTTCAATTTTTCTAAGATATACTCTTTAAGATGACATCTATACATTTTTAGAATGTCTTCATCATAAAATCCCCTCTGTCGAACAACTAATACTTCCCACTCATGGGTGTATTCGCTTATAGACCCTTTTTGTTTAAGATGAACGGATTTTTCATAGACACTGTCTTCTTCTTCATCATGGAACCTTTTTAGTAGGGAATCCACAAAAATTTTCCAAGTGAATGAACAAGCCTCACATTTATTGGACCATCATAGGAACCAATCATATGCTTCAACTTCCAAGTTGTTGGATGTGGTCTTGATTTTTTCTCACTCACCTATTGGCATGATTGCTTTAAAAATGGCCTCCACTTTATTTACCCACGCAATGGCGCCCCTATGTTCCTTACCATCACACTTAGGTAATTCCATTTTGATTCTTTGGTAGTCTCTTTCGAGAAACTTTCTATAATATTGACTTCCTTAGAACTATATATGTGACATTTATGGGATTGTGTGCATCGGTGGAAATTTATGATTTAGAAAAACTTTTCCTTCTGGAGTCTAGGGACTTTGTGATTATTCTTGCATGATTAAATGATTAAAAGGTCAGTGCAATCCTCCCATTAGATACCTCAACATTCTTGCAACATTCTCTATTTTTTTATATTGTTTGCCATTTTTTCTTTAGTGATAATTAACCTATCTTGGCCTTTCCTGAATTCTCCCTCCTTCTTTTCAACATTATCAAGACGCTAATGCATCTTGTCAAGTTATTATTGGGATTTCCTTGAATTGGTTTCATCATGATTACTACCCATTTGGTTTCTCTTTTTCTTGGTGGAACCCTTTTTTTTAAATATTAATTTATTTATATAAAAAATGTTATATCTTAAATATTATTCAACGTATAAATTTAACTTCTATATGAATTATATACTAAATATCATTATCAGTTGGTAAAAATAATTAGCGACATGTTTTAATAAACCACAACATCAAATGTTTATTGGTGGTGTTGAATGGACAACTCGGTTGGAACGCAAATAGCATGATATGAAATGGGCACAACACAATATGCTTGAGTGGAACTTGGGTGACTTAATGAAGGATAGTAGGGAGAACATGAGGCAGGTGATGGTATTGTTCTGGGCATAGGGATCTGTGAGGAATAATAGGTATGATTGAAGATGAATTTGACAGTGGAATAAGTGTAAGGAGCAATGATTGAGGATGCTCTGATACCAGTGTTATGAGGAAACTTAGTCCCTGGAATTAAATCACAAAAGATACGAATTACACTTATAATAATATATATATTTTTTTCAATATTCAAAATGATGATTATAATCCCTTGGATGGCATGCTTAAATAGGTAGTGATTGGTCACAATGTTAATTGGTCATGGATTTTGACCACAAGTCTTTTCATCACTAACATTAGTAAAAGAATTATGTATTTATTAGTTAATTATTCAATATTTATTTATTTATGAATTAATTATTCATAACAATCTCTCAAGTTGCAAACTTTTTCTCAAAATTTACACTAAAAAATAATTTTGAATCTTAAGAGATTTGATCTACCTTAAACCTTCGTTGATACACTTATACAATGTGGATTTAAAACATAAGTTTGCCTTATACTCTAACATCATTGGCATGAATCCTATTTCCAAGTTAAAGTGGTTCGGGTGGGGAAGGAATACAACTAAGAGTGGTTGACTCTCTCAATAAATTACACGTGTCCCTTGATCCTAAGGAGAGCTAAGAAATGACCTTTTAAATTAAGGAAAGTAAAAATAATTGTTATGGAGATCCATAATTTATGAAGAAAATACAAAGAACCCTTTCGTTATTTCAGGGATGTTTATTAAATATCATAAACCATGCATTATTTTAATGGTTGAGATGTGCACCAATTCATGGAAAGTAAGCTCTTACTTGGATGAGGGAGTTAGTTAATTTTAGGTTTAATAAACAATTAAACAATCATCTTTTTTTGTTGTTTGCAATTATCTCACTTTTTCCTACTAATCCAATTGAGTAATACTCTATTTCTTTAGTGTTATATTTATATATTGTATAATTATATTGAGGCATAGTTAGTATAAGAAACAATGCTATTAGGTAGAGTGATATGCCAATAAAAGAAACAATACTACTAGACATAGTGGTATGGCTACTAAAAGAAAAAATGATACAGGGTTAGGTTTTGGTCAGAGCAACCCAAGAAAGAATGTTGTTTAATAAATAATAACATAAATTTTAAAAACGATATAAATTTATATAAATTATTAAATATAGATTCCAAATTTGAAATATAAACCATTTAGAAATTAGAAATGAAAAAAGTGCCAACTAGCCCCGCTTGTTTCACCTCATCTCGATTGGGGTAATCAACAATCACGTGCTCATAATTGAAAAAATGAATCGATTTCTTTTATTTTTAATTCCTACCTAAAGATATACACACGCATATTAATTTATATTCATTTTTTTCATTTATAAAATCAATAACAATTTCCTATGCGCAGTTTTGTATGAGTTTGAACTATTTAAATAAAAATGTGTGTTGTAAAACGTTTCAGGCAGCTACTCTGTTGATAATTTTTATTTCTAGTGCTAATTAACAATATTGATCTTATAATGAAAAAAATGAAATGACAAATTCATATTGATCTTATAATGAAAAAATGAAAGGAATATGAATTTGTCATTGCTAAAAACCAAGCCACTAGATAAAACAATAATAATATAAATACTTCTCCTATTTACAAATTAGGTGCACGGTTCAAACTCCGACTTAGAACCCTAACAATTTTGATGCGATATGCCTTATACGAAAGCAGGAAGCCATGGCATCTTGTAAAAACAAATATTCACGGTGGTCTTGAAGCCTTTGGCACTCTTAGGAAGGAGGACGTCTTTGATGTCGGATAAGCCCGATTCTTGGAGAAGGCGATCGCTAGTTGAAGGCGTCATGCAAATTGCGGAGCTGACGATAATCAGGCGAGGGACAAGGTTAGGGTATTTTTGCGCCATCCAGAAGGCAACGAAGCCACCGTAGCTATAGCTATGCCCCACCACGGTCACGCTCTCTATCTCGAGAAATTCCACCATACTTGTACCGCCCTGGTGTCTCAGCACGGGCGCGCTCCCCTCACCGAACGGAAATCCGACTAAGTATGGAAGAGCGGCGCTCTCACTATGTGATGTGCGTGCGTATAATGGAGGAGCGACCGCTTGTTTATATGGAGCGTTGGCGATATGGATAGCGCACATTCCGACAGGAGGTTGGCGGATGCGTGGGCGAGCCGACGCCCGAACGCACACATACAAGGGGCGTCCATGTTAGATTTTAAGGAGTCGGCCATGGATGGTCGCACCCCTTACGGAGGGTATAAACATGGAACGCGCAGCTTTATTTTGGACATCATTCGGTCGGCGAAGATCATCATACGAACAGCGCGGTGGTGCAGTCTACAACGCACTTGCGTTGTGCCACGGGTGTGCACCGAAGTTGGGTGATGCGCCTGCCGGTTGGGCGGAACGACACGGGCACAAGGTTAGCAGGTCGGGCGGTGGAGCGCACGGGCGCCCGCCCGAACGTTGGCACGTTGTGTGGTGGAAGGTTGCGCGGTGGTGCGCACGGGCGCCCGCCCACCGAACGGTGAACGGTGATCGCGAGGGTTGACACGGGTGCGGGTCGTGCACAGGCACGCCCGCCCGTTGGGCAAACGCGTTGGTGACTTATACTTGGGTGAGGCTTGGGCAGACCGCCGTGCGCTCTTGCACGGGCGGGCGCCCGCCTTGACGTAAAACGCCGGTTGAGCGTAGACTCCCGGTCATGTTGTAAAATTTCTACATATACTAAAAAGATCTTTTATACATGGATTGTTGTTCTCGGTTTTGTTTATCATGCATGTTATAATGAAATTCCGCACATTATAATTTATCAAGTGAAGTTTTTATGAAATTGAAGGCGTAGTTTGTAAAACACTTAACCATGGAAACGATGAGTCGTTTAGGCGGTGCCGCACCCGCTCAACTTAAGAAAAAAAGAGTTGGGGGCATGACAGGTGGTATCAGAGCTGATTCAAGGTTGAAGAGACTTGATGATAAGCGACGAGAACGGAAATGTATGCAAGGAAAGGTTATGGAGAAATCATGGATGAACAGTCTGGGTTTCGTAGACTTGATGGTCCGTGGAAAGACCACTCAAGCTCTTGTGGACACAGGGGCCACCCATAACTTTATGACGACACGGTTGGCTAAAGATGTCGGACTGACGATCCTTCCATCCAACATGGAGGTCAAGGCAGTGAACTCTAAGGCCAAGGTGACGGGTTTGGCACACGAAGTGCCGGTGCAAATAGGAGACTGGACGGGTCAGTTGGAGTTCACAGTGATGGAGATGAACGACTTCGATGTAATACTTGGACAAGATTTATTGAAGGGCAGCAAGGCTATTGTTGTCCCCGTCTGTGATGAGGTGGCGCTGGTTGGATAGACACGAACTTGGAATTTGCCCACACATAGGCAAATGAGGGAAGTCAAGGTGCAACATGTTTCTGCACTAAATTTGGAAAGAGCTATGAAGGAATCAGATATGGAGACATATGCGGTGATGTTCAAGGGAGTCAAAGGTGATGAAGTGGGGACGCCTATTTCAACTGAGATTTCTTATGTGCTTGCCGAGTATGCAGATTTGATGCCTGATGAGCTTCCGAAGAAGCTTCCACCAAGGTGTGCGGTGGACCATAGCATTGAGCGTGAGCCAGGGAAGGAACCCCCGGCTAAAGCACCTTATCGTTTATTAGACCTTCAAGGTCTCCATATGGAGCTCCGGTATTATTCCAATGAAAGAAGGATAGCCATGAGCTAAGGATGTGCTGTGACTACCGTGCATTGAACAAGCAGACGGTGAGAAACAAGTATCCTTTGCCATTAGCTGCTGATTGCTTCGACAAGCTTGCGAAAGCTCGAGTGTTTTCCAAGCTAGACTTGAGGCATGGTTACTATCAAGTGCGGTGATCCAGGTGGATATTGGTGGCCACCTGCCAAGTCCATCTGGACCCCCATCATTGTCTCTTTCAGCATTTTCAAT
>APFE031463188.1:26854-42065 GCA_000404065.3 Pinus taeda
GCTAAGAAAGGCAGCAAGCTCATATCACAGACCAGGAAATTCATCTGTATGGTTCACTCCCAAAGTAAGGGGAAGATCGTTGCTACATCCATGACCACCGCAAAGGGCTCCTCCACACAGCAAAAGCAACAAAGGGATACGGTCATGACAGAACACAGGAACAACTTCTCCTCACCCATAGGGGTACCACACAAACTTCAGGTGGGCAACAAAGTCTGGTTGCATAGACAGAAAGAACGCCTTACCAGAACCCATCAGAAGCTCAGACCACTCCAACATGGTCCTTACAGCAGTACCAAGCTTGTGGGGAACAATGATTTGGAGCACAACATTCCTCCATTCCGTCACCTGCACCAAGTGTTCAATGTGGACCGTCATCGACCATGCTTCCCACCATTACTGGACACATCAGACAATGCAGAACAAGTTCAGCAGATGGAGGAACTCAACGCAATGGGGACCATTGCTTCCTAAGGGGGGAGGAATGACCAGGTGGATATTGGTGGCCACCTGCCAAGTCCACCTGGACCCCCACCATTGTCTTTCTCAGCATTTTCAGTTTCCTTAATTGTAGCACAACTTACTATTTTTAGCAGTTTTTCGGGTCCTGAACTTCCGGAGCCGTTTTGAGGCCCTAAACGACGTTTTTTGGGGAATCCAGGGGCAACATGGGTCCATGCAATGGACCAATGTTTCCCATTCCAACAATGGTAGTTCTCGGATAGATCTTTCTAACGAGCTATCATACGCGTCAAACAGAGATCGTATGCCAAAGTTACGACCCCGGGAAATTGATTTACCAATTTACTGAAAACAGGGCCCACAATTTGGCGTTTCATCTTCTAACGGTCGGTTTTGGAATATGAAGGGTTTTCCATTGTTTCTCAATAATAAATAGGCCTTCGAACCTCATTGCAACACAAGTTCGGAACAGTTTAGAGACATGTAGCCACACATCTCTTCTCAGAGGTAAGCTACCATCGTCCTAGCTGGTTTATTTCCAATTCTGGTTGTAAGCATATTCGGTATTTTCCATTAATGAAATGAAGTGTTATTTCCGCTGCATCTCTTTATTTATGGTTATCGCATCTCTGTATTTATGGTTATCTCTGTAATCTATTGCGTTCCTGTTTAAATCCGGATCATGTGGATTGCTGAAGGAGACGAGAAGAAGACCGCGATCGTAACAAGGTATGGTAGCTTTGAGTTCCTTGTTATGCCGTTTGGGTTGTGCAACGCTCCTGCGACATTTTGCACTTTGATGAATGATGTCCTACGACCGTACTTGGATACGTTCGTAGTGGTATACTTGGACGATATAGTGGTTTACAGTGATAACATGGAGGATCATAAGAAGCACTTGGCGATGGTTTTCAAGGCACTGAGGGAGAACTAGTTGTTCTTGAAGAATTCTAAGTGTGTGTTTGCTCAGACCGAGATTCCGTTCCTTGGGCACATTGTTGGACAGGGGTACATACGGATGGAGCCAAGCAGGGTGAAGGCTATCGAGGACTGGGTTGAACCGAAGCATGTCCATGAGATGAGGGTGTTCTTGGGCATGACCAACTACCAACGGAAGTTCGTAGAAGGTTACTCCAAGGTAACATCGGCATTGACAGACCTACTAAAAAAGGACAAGAAATGGTGTTGGATGGAGAAATGTCAGAAGGCATTTGATGATTTGAAGAGAAGGATGGTTACAACACCGATATTGAAGTTGCCTGACTTCGGGAGACCATTCGAGGTGCACACTGATGCTTCAGATTTTGCCATAGGAGGAGTCCTTATGCAGGATGGGCATCCGGTGGCCTATGAGAGTCGGAAGTGGCAGGATAGAGAGCGGAGGCATCCGGTTCATGAGAAGGAGATGACTGTGATCATCCATTGTCTTCATGTATGGAGGCACTACTTGA
Source organism: Pinus taeda (assembly GCA_000404065.3). Taxonomy (NCBI): domain Eukaryota; kingdom Viridiplantae; phylum Streptophyta; class Pinopsida; order Pinales; family Pinaceae; genus Pinus; species Pinus taeda. Next base: position 28,768 of record APFE031463188.1, read on the forward strand.
TTGGGAAGCCTTTTGTTGTCAAGACTGACAACGTTGCAGCGAGTTATTTTGCATCATAACCGAAGCTTTCTGCGAAGCAAGCTCGTTGGCAGGACTTCTTGGCAGAGTTCGACATGTCTATTGAGTATAGACTGGGTAGACACAATGCGCTAGCAGATGCCCTTAGTAGAAAGGGACAACTTGCACCATTGGAGGGAGAAGACCGGGTAGCAAGGAGTAGAAGTCGGATTCAGATGTCAGAAGATATGCAAAACAAACTAAAGGAAAGTGTGGAAACCGATACTTTGGCGTAGAATATAGTGAAGCAGATAAGGGAAGGGAAGACACGCGGGTTATTTCTACAAGATGGTTACTTGTTCTTTGGAAACCGACTCTATGTTCCAAAGACATCTGGTCTTAGGAGGCACCTCTTGAAGGAGTGCCACGATTCTCCATGGGTTGGCCACCTAGGGCAATGTCGTTCTTTGGCATTGTTGGAGAGAGGGTTCTTTTGGGAGAAGATGTGGGAGGAGATGGAGTATGTACATACGTGCATCATTTGTCAACATGACAAATCGGATAATTAGAGGCAAGGAGGACTGTTGCAACCTTTACCTATTCCAGAGAGGCCATGGATGAGTGTCTCTATGGACTTCATTGTTCAGTTACCGTAGGTGCAGGGGTATAATGGGATCATGGTCGTTGTTGATCATTTTTCCAAGTATGTTGTCTTTGTTCCGACAAAGATACCTTGTGGAGCTAAGCGTACTGCTGAATTGTTCTTTAAGAACGTGGTGAAGTATTGGGGTATGCTATTGAGTATCGTGTTGGATAGGGATCCACGATTTACAGGGAGATTTTGGACGACATTGTTCAAGTTAGTTGGGACAGAGTTGCTGATGAGTTCGAGTTACCATCCGCAGACAGATGGGCAGACCGAGTGTATCAACGCATTGCTGGAGGACTACTTGAGACATTATGTCATGACTGATCAGAAGAATTGGCCTGAACTCTTGGATATTGCTCAGTTTAGCTACAATATTCAAAAGAGTTCTGTGACGGGGTACAGTCCATTTGAGTTGGTGAATGGGCAGATGTCGGTTGCTCCGCACACCGTTGAGACAACAGGTCGTATGAGGAGTCCTCATGTGAAGAGGTTCATGAAGGCTTGGGAAGAGACCTTGGAGTTGGCACGGTTGCGCTTGCACGATGCTGCAAGGAGAATGAAGAAGAATGTTGATCGGGGAAGACGGGATGTGCAGTTCAGTGTGGGAGATATGGTGTTTCTCAGGATTACTGGAGAGCAGTTTCAGCCAGCCAAGGGGACGGCCGCCAAACTGACACGGAAGTATGAGGGACCATTTCGTGTGGAGAAGCGAGTGGGGGAGGTTTCTTATAAGCTAGAACTTCCGCACCATATGCACATGAAACATCCAGTTTTTCATGTAAGTCAGTTGAAGAGATGCAGGCTTGATTCAGACCATCCAGAGAGAGCTGAACCGCCGAGAGGACTAGCTGGGATAGTGGACAAACCAGGCTTGGAGTTGGAGAAGATTTTGGACTTCAGAACTATAGGGGTTGGTTGCCACCAGAAACGGGAGTACCTTCTCAGATGGAAGGAAGCACCGAAAGAGGAGAGTTGGGAATCAGAGGACTCACTTTGGAGATGGAAGAGGAAGATTGCGAGATTTGAGCGGAGAATACTTTGACGTGGAGGATTGACGAGGGCGATAATGATTTCCAGTGGGGGAGGATGTACCGCCCTGGTGTCTCAGCACGGCCGCGCGCCCCTCACCGAATGGAAATCCGACTAAGTATGGAAGAGCGGCGCTCTCACTATGCGATGTGCGTACGTATAATGGAGGAGCGACCGCTTGTTTATATGGAGCGTTGGCGATATGGATAGCGCACATGCCGACGGGAGGTTGGCGGCTGTGTGGGCGAGCCGACGCCCGAGCGCACACATACAAGGGGCGTCCATGTTAGATTTTAAGGAGTCGGCCATGGATGGTCGCACCCCTTACGGAGGGTATAAACATGGAACGCGCAGCTTCATTTTGGACATCATTCGATCGGCGAAGATCATCATACGAACAACGCGGTGGTACAGTCTACAACGCACTTGCGTTGTGCGACGGGTGTGCAGCGAAGTTGGGTGATGCGCCTGCCGGTCAGGCGGAACGACACGGGCACAAGGTTAGCAGGTCGAGCGGTGCAGCGCACAGGCGCTCGCCCGAACGTTGGCACGTTGTGTGGTGGAAGGTTGGGCGGCGGTGCGCACGGGCGCCCGCCCACCGAACGGTGAACGGTGAACGCGAGGGTTGACACGGGTGCCGGTCGTGCACGGGTACGCCTGCCCATTGGGAAAACGCGCTGGTGACTTATACTTGGGTGAGGCTTGGGCAGACCGCTGTGCGCTCTTGCACGGGCGCGCGCCCGCCTTGATGTAAAACGCCGGTTGAGCGTAGACTCCTGGTCATGTTGTAAAATTTCTACATATAATAAAAAGATCTTTTATACATGGATTGTTGTTCTCGGTTTTGTTTATCATGCTTGTTATAATGAAATTCCGCACATTATAATTTAACAAGTGAAGTTTTTATGAAAGTGAAGGCGTAGTTCGTAAAACACTTAACCATGGAAACGGTGAGTCGTTTAGGCGGTGCTGCACCCGCTCAACTTAAGAAAAAAAGAGTTGGGGGCGTGACAATACTCTTCATGCACTCCGCTTGGAAGAGCTCAGTCCGCTCGGAGCTGGTGGTGGTAGAGTACCCAAAGAATATGAGGTTGGGGATGAGGAGATCGAAATGCTTTGCGAGATCGCAGATTTGGGAATCATCCCATCCATCCAGCGCATCGCTCCCAAAAGTGTGAATTAGATGAACAGTCCGTCGCAGACTCTCTAAATGGTGAGGTTTATTCTTCTGCAAAACCCAGCAGTGCAGGGATGTGCGCCCGTCGCTTAACTGTATCTGTATAGACTTCAAGCCGAGCGAGATCCAGCGAGCTCGCTTCCGCTTTCTGATGGATTCCATAATACTGAATCCAAAGAGCCCTCTCATTTCGACTGTGGATTATTGAAATTCGCCTGGTACGTGAATCTTTCTTGAATAGAAATAAAAATTCTTGCAAACAACCAAATGGCCAAGGGTAAGTAAATTTTACGAGTGCAAAGACGTCGGGTCAATGAATCCATGTAAAATATAAAATATTAGGGAAAGTGAAAATAAGTGGGAATCCATAGTAATTAAATAGGTATTATTATTATTATTATTATATTTTGGAGTTAGGAAGTGTGATTAGGATTCTCATAATAATTAAATATATATTATTTTCTTTTTGAGTTTAGTAGGACTTTGTTAACATTCTTATGACAATTAAAAATATATTATTTTATTTTATTTATTTTGGAGTTTAGCATATTGTTTATTAGGATTTTCATTTAATCAAATAGATATAGTTTTTTATTTTTATTTTATTAATATTTTTAATAATGGTTAAATAAATATTATTTTCGTATCTATAATATATGTTACTCACTCAATTTTTTAATCTTTCATTAAGGTTATGGTGTATTACATATTTTTCAAATCCACAACTTTAAGAATATGAGTATTAATGTTTTATGTGTTTTTTAACATAACAATTAGCTTTGGTTTTAGGAGTATTCAAGAGACCCAACTTCCTTAAGGAATATACATAAAATTATTTGAAAATTTTACCACACTTACCTTAGAGATTCTTCTTATGCCTTCTAAGTTTCGAAGCCTTAAATCTCAAAGATATAAGGTTATAGCATAATATTATTATGACATATTTGAAGCTTGATCTAGAAGGGTTCATGATACTTGACTTCCTCAGAACATATCTTTGAAATTGTAGTGAGCCATGATTTGAAAATCAAACCATAGATTCAATGAGATTTTGCCTCATTGTGGTCCAAGTTTCAGCCTTCGAAACCTCTTAGGAAAGATGTGATAGTGAAGATACTAAGGTGGTTTGTTTCAAGAAGCATTCATGAAGCCAAACATCCTATGAATATAAATTCAAATTGATCACATGATATTATCCTCTTTGACCATTCGTACTTCAACCAAATACTTTAGAATTCCTTTGTGACTCGTGTTCTCTTCAGTTTTTTTTTCTTTAAAGTCTTTAAACTTTATATTTTTTGAGTGAGGGAGACCCCTCCAATTGGAGAAGACCAGTCTCTCAACCCAAAGATGTAGTTTGTGGTTACCTCTCAGCTTTCTCCTGCTATCTCGGAGAAAACTACAGTGTGCTATGAAGCTTTAAACTTGAGAAACTACTCATGTATAACATCTTATAATAATCTACTGTAGTTGAAAAGAATTGAAGGCTTCTGATGAACTCAAAATACTGATAAAAACCCTAACACTACCTCATCTACCCACTAGTCTATATGATAATCTAATAAATAAGTAACCATGGAAATGTCTTGTCTTGACATCTTAGAGAAGATAGAATCAGAGTATGGGGGATTTGTTCTAGGAAATTAATAATTCTTAGGTAGAAAACACTCAGAAATATGGGCTCACTTAGGGAAAGTAAGGCTTTTATATATTTCCATGAGTACATCAATGGAAAAAGGTTGCAGAGAGGCCTGAATATTTATCTGAAGAGCTTGAAAAATTCTTTCTTAGGAAACTGAAAACAAGAGTTCATTGTTTTGGGCGATAACTGCTTTCTAGCTCGGGAGGTATGTGAGTTGACTCCAGGTAGCAAATTTAGGGAAATATGAGTTTGAGGAAAGGTAAATTGAGGTAGGAGTGATTGCTAGATATTTAAATCATCACTCTCGTCTAAATACTTTTGTGTTTCCTAATTATGCAGCTCATACAAAACAAACTCACATTGTGTTTTTGCTACTTTGTACTTGGTATCAATTAAAGGGGTCCTATGTAAATCAAGGACATGGGGTACCATAGGATTATCATAAGGCATATTTCACTTTTCTTTGTGTGAAGACATCCTAATTTCAATGGGAAAATTAGGGAAACAATGTTATCAGGTTGTAATTAACTAAAATTTTCAAAAGGATATAACTTTACGGAGGAGGATGGTATGCTTTAGAGATGCTTCAAGTTGAACTTGCATAAATCAAACAATTATGAAAAGGGAAATTTGCATGTCAAGGCAGGATTTTTATAATGGAATTTGAGGGAGTTTAACGAGATTGTTACCATTTTTAGATCATGGAATTAATGAGAAATTAATTGGTTGGCGTGGGAAATTTATTGTCCAACATTTACATGAATGTTGGTGGGTGAATTGAACATTAACAGTCATATGATGTGGAGAGTAGGTGACGTGGACAGGATGAATGAAAAATGGCATGGGTGGATAACACTGTAAGGAATGGGTGGAAGGGAGCATCAAATGGTGGTCTGTGGAGTGAACAGTAGTGGGAATGGTATCAGGAGGTGACCTGTAAGGACTTGCGATCCTTGGCACGCCCACCGACACGATGTGCGAAGTCAACTTGGTGGACAAGCGACTTGAATGAAGGAAAATATGCAAAGTATGGAGCTCAGACTTAAAGTGCGACGAACGTATGTAAGAATGCACACAAAAGAAGGGGAACGACTTTGTTTTATAAGGCGTGGAGCATGGTTGGTTTACCCATGGGCCGACCTACACTTGGAACGAAGGCCGACGGTGTTTGGAGGGCGTTTGCAATGGAAGTGTAGGGTGTTGGCAAGTCGGCTGGGTAGCTAAGACTTGCCCAACACACCATATAAGTAAACAAAGGCGTGGAGGCATTTGGAGCATCGAAAAACTTTGCTCATCATCTAATGTAGAGAAGTGCACAAGACAAGTGTAGTCACAACAATAAAAGGGAAGGCGCATATTTGGTGATGCGCTCACTCTTGGGCAAGGTCACACAGAGGTAGGCATGTTGTCTCGGTTTTGGGTGAGGGCCCGGGTAGGAGTACCTACTGGTTGGTGAAGCCGGTGCGAAGTTGGTGAACGATGGAATGTTGGTGAAGCCAGGTGAACGGCGGAACGTTGGTGAAGCCAGTTGTACGAAGAGGGTGTCTTGGTGACTTGGCGGAGTCACCCGCCCATCGTGCATGAAAACAAGGTTTGGTTGTGAAGTGCGGAAGGCAGCTTGTGTGAGGGCACGCCTGCTCGACTTGGGCAAGGAAATCTTGGTTGTCACACGGTGGTGTGACGAAGTTGTAAATTCGGCTAAGTATGAAACTTGGGGTTTCCAAGTATACTTGTAAAGCTTTGTAACTTTGTAAAGTTGTATAATATATTATTCGGGAAAACTCATTGTTCAGGGAGTTGCCCCTCCCTTTATACTATACAATTGTGTTCTCATGTATAATTGTTGTTGATAATGAATATGTATGGGTTTTAATTGGTATAAAGGAACATTAATAATTACTTGGTTGAGAAACACAAAATAAGTAGGATAAGTGGTTAGGCGTAGTCCACGAACATAAGTATTGGTGAAAAGAAAGTGTTCGGTGGTGCCGCACCTCGCCAAGCGCGGTTGAAAGACTAGCGCCGGCCTGGGGGCATGACAGGTGGTATCAGAGCTCAGTGAAGGGCTTATCAGGGCAGGGTTGCTCATAACGAAGTGGTCAAGGAGTTGGTGAACAGGTTCAGGTGTTGAAGCATTGAGGCCGATACACATTGACGGGTGGTCTTGAAGCTCACGGTTGAAGCTTGGAATTGGTGACAGTGAAGCAAGTACTTGCAGGTGAAGGAAGTTGTTTCACATACAAGTGGAACAAGGGTTGGTTCATGATTGCAGGCAACTTGGTGAAGCTGTTGGATGGTAGAAACTAGATCACAAAGAAGGAAACTGTTAGCAATGGCAGGTGAATCTCGGGTTAGGTCTAGTCATGGTGTGAAGGATGCTACTATGGCATTCATTGAAAAGGTGTTGGAAAGGATGGAGGAATTAGAGGCTTACTGAACTAAGAAGATGGACTTGGTCATGAAAGATCAAGAGGCCAACTTGAAGATGAAGGAAGAGCTCGACGATCTCCAGACTCAACACGAGTACACTGATCTTTTGTGTAGACAACTTGAAGTAAGGGTCAAGGAGATTGAAGAGGCAAGAGATCGAGGCTTGGCAGAGATCGTACACTTGTAGAAATCTCTTGATGAAGCCATAGATGAGATCATGGTGTTGAAGAAGGTTGTGAGGCATAACTCAGGTGGAGGAGTGCCTCATGTGAAATTCAAGGAACCAGAATCTTATGATGGTACAAGGAGTGAAAAAACTCTTAGCAACCTTCTATGGGACATGGAGCAATACTTAGAAAGATTAGGTCTATCTGATGATGAGATGAAGGTGAAGGTAGCTGCTCAGTTCTTGACAAAGGATGCTAAGATGTGGTGGCGAAGAAGGACGGATTAGATTTCCAATGGCAGTGCTGGTGACATTACTTCGTGGGATGAGATGAAGAAAGATTTGCAGACCCATTTTAGTCATCAAGATGAAACGTGGGAAGCAAGGATGAAGATAAAGTTCATAAAGCAGACAGGGAACCTATAGACATATCAGTGGGAGTTTGCAAGTGCAATTCTGGAACTTCCTGACATGGCAGAGAGGGACAAGGTGTTCAACTTCATTATTGAATTGAAGCCTTGGGCACGCAATGAAGTGAAGAGGCAGAAGATTAAAACACTTGAGGAAGTTTTCGCTGCTATGGACAGGTTGGTGGAGCATTAGGATGAGACTTCTAATGATAGGAAGAAGAAATTCAATAAGCCAAAAGAAAAGAAGAAGGATGATGCTTCGAAATCGGATGATAAGTCGAAGACGAAGAAAGCCTTGAAGTGTTGGATATGTGCTGAACCACATACGGTGAAGAATTGTCCTTCTAGATTGAAAGTGGCTGCGATTACACAATCTAATGCGAGGAATGAAGACGCTTCTATAGGGAATGAAGACCTTATTAATGTGCTCCTACACTTTACAATAGTCACCATACGGTACAATAAATAAATTATTCTGCAAAATCAGGGCAAATAATTAGCCCGCTATGGTTTTAATTTTTTTATTGAGATGTATTTCTTGCTCTTTTGAAATGGAGAATAACAATTTTTCCTTCGAATTTAACTAGACACGAATAAATAAGAATAAATGATGGATTACCCGCGTCTTTGGAAAATAGATTGTGATCATCATACGGAAAGCATTTTGGAAGAAAAACTTCATATTATCAATTATTGTCCATCACATGGAACTGCGTGCAATCTCGCGATATGTTGTGGGAGTCATATGTTGATACCTAAACAATTTTAAGAAATGATGTATCTATAACTAGTAATGATATGTGTAGTGCCTCTCGTAAGACGTTTGAATTCCATTTAATTTATATTTTCTATATAATAAGGTTGATATAATTGTTTATTTTTTTAATAAGTTTTTAAAATTTTTAATTTATTTATTAATAATTTTTATGTGGATGGTAGCAATTCAATTTTTGTGGAATATTTTAGAATATTCTTAACAATAGTCATATCAAAGGTTGAGATTTATTTTAAAACTAGTTAAGTTATCATTTTTTTGGCATTTTCTATTGATAAATCACAGATTAGCCCATGGTATTCTAAAAAATCCTATTTACAGGTTAAAGGTATCCATGTAAAGTTGACATAGTAGTGATGGTGGTCTCAGTGAGATCATAGAATTTAGGGGTTTCTACCTCTTTTGGACAATATCAATGCTACCTATACAAAAATAATGGTGGCTTTGATTGAATCTTTGTTAGTGTTGAGGGTTAAAACCTAAGCCATAATTACTTATTTGCTCCTAAGGTGGACTAAAGTAACAGGACCAAGGGTGTATATGACTTGGGAGTTGGGTGGTTAGAATCCCAACTCACTCATTACATAATGGACTCATCACACAACGATGGATAACAAAGACAACATGGAGGTGATCAATGGTTTTGGATATAAGGGGAAATAACAGTCTATATTAATAATGAGGGAGTACTCTTGTGACATTAGAAAAAGAAAGTGGGGGTGGCAATGGGGGGGCAACACAAAGGCCTGGACGAACTCTTTTTCAAGAAATGACACAAATTTAATGGCCAGATATCGACGACTTCAGTCAATAGTGGATCCCTCCTAGTAGGTGTGGAGGTTAGAAGTGAGGGAGGGGAGAGAGTGTGTGGGGGAACTATTGTTAATCGACCACGATTAGGTTTAAACTCTAGGGTGAGGTTACAAGCCCCCAAATTTTGATCGCGCTACACTACAATGATAGGAGGCATTGAACTCCAAATTTCATAATTCGATCTCTCGGTCCCATTGCACCTTTAGGTGTTAGGTCTTCAACCTTATGATCCTCAAGCCCAATAATTGATGCTCTAAAATTTTAGTGTAATTTTCAAATCTGAATGGGTTTCAAATGAATAAACATCAAAGTTTAGTCTGACACATGATCTAGAATTCTATGTCTGGATATAGAGGAAAGGAGGGAGGTTGTGGATTTATACACTAAATTTCACAAAATGTTCTATCACCAACTTGAAATCAAGTAAGGAAAGATATAGATTATAGGTCCTTCAAACCCCTACTGTTGAAAGAAAATATGATGAGGAATTAACAATGATAATAAAAGATAATAATATCAACTTCATTAATAGAGAATATCACAGATTTTGGATGACCTAATAATTATTCCCCTACACTTTCTTCTTTTCCTCACAAGATACTCTCTCTCTGTCTCCCCATATATATGAACAAAACATGAAAATATCTTATAACAAAAAACACGGAGGTTTATTATGAGTAGTGTCTCTTGTATGGTTACATTTGGACATTTTCTAGAAACTTAACTAACTAACTAGGTATAGTTGTGCCGTAAGGGACACATATGCATAAGAAAAATATCCACATTGAGTTTCCTTCATGTGAAAAAGGAAAAATTCATTTAGGATGATCTTGCATGAAACTCCTTCATAAATAAAAGTTTTCAAGGAATTCCATCCATGAGGTATTTTATAGTTTGACCAAGATTTTGGATCTCTGCAACACTCATTTAGGTTGCAATTTCTATTAGGAGTCCCTTCCATTTAAGCACGTCTTCATAGTAGTCATTCTTCCCATTCCTTTTGGAAATATAATCATTAAGGATCATCTCCATTTGAAGTTTCTTAGATATAGGTAGGTGGTTTTTCTAGTAAACCTTTTCTTGGTCATCCTCCTTCTCATCTTCATGTTCCTTGTAAGGGTTCAAATATACTACACTAAAAAATGGATAAATCCCTATATTCAAGGTAGCTCAATTTCATACTCATTAGTTGAAACCTTCCCCAAGATTTTTCAAGGTCCAATCTTCTTTGGATTTAGCTTGTTATATTCATGTTATAGAGTTATTTATTTTCTTAAGTGTGTTAGAACCAGGTTTCCCAATTCAAAATTGACTTTTCTTTTCTTGGTGTCTAATATTTACATGTATCTCTAGCTACTTTCTTGTGCATTCCCTTCAATATGTTCATATATCATTTGCATGGTTGTCGAAAGTTAATCATTGCTTCACATGTCTTCCTTTCCCAATTTCCAATGTTTAGAGATGCGTCTAGGGTGTATATCATACACAATCTCGAATAGTCTTCTTCCTGCTCTTATGTTAGGTGAATCATTGTAGAAACATTTATCTTGGGGAAGAACATGATCCCATTGACTTTTGTGTTCATTTACTAAACTTGATATCAAATTTCCCAAGCTCCTTTAAACCACATCAGTCCACCCATTGGTTTGAGGGTGATAGGTTGAGCTGTATCTAAGGTTTCTCACAAGATTTTTCCAGAAATTCCTTGAGACGTTTTCTCAGTGTTAGACTATAATTCTAGGTAAGCCATGGAGTCCTACAATTTCATTGAAAAATAAATTTGCAACACTTGTGGCATCAATAATTTTTGAAAATGGCATAAAGTGTGCCATTTTTTAGAACCTATCAACAACTACAAAATCCGAATAATTTTTTCTTGGAGTTTTAAGAAAACCCAAATGAAATCCATACTAATGGCATGTAAGATACCTTATTTACATGTCGTTTTCTTTCTCACTGATATATATATATATATATATATATATATAATATATATATATATATATATATATAATATATATATATATATATATATAGCACATTAACAATAAATTATACTTAGAAAAAATTCTTCACCATGTTTTCTGAATTTATAACCAAATTCCTCCTTAGCATTTGTCTAAAATATTCCCTTATTCCACTCCACTCCACCTCGTCTCTTCCTTCTCCAAAACATATCTAACCATCTGCTTTCCATGATCTCCCTGATTGGTTTCACCTTCTGCAAAATCTGAATTTTCAATGTACCATGGAACACATCCTTCTTCCTTAAGGTGCCACTATTATCCTTCTTTGTAGCTTCCATCTTCACTGCACCTTACCTACTATGTTAGCCCTATGCTGCAATCTGCCTAGTCGTATCTGCACTCCACATCCTAGTTGCAAGGTCCTACAATATAAAACTTTTCTAGGCTCCAACAAAAAGGCAAGATATAATTCCAATAATGAGAATAAAAATGAGTCTCATAGCTTAGAAATTTATCTACATTTACAACACACAAGTTTTGCATGATTTAGAACATGAACAGTTCATCACAATCCATAAGACAATATGCACAAGAAATTTACACTTGTATTTGTGATTGAAGTGCTTTCTATTTAGTTAAAACACAAGGCTTCATGCAAGATAAATGAGTTATATCTCAGTTCTAAGATGTGGAATCACTCTTTTGATGGCTTAACAATGACCTCTCATAGCAAGGAATGTAGTGGTATCTATTCCATTTTCTAGGTGGTTTCACAATCCGAAGGAAAGCGCCACAATGACTCAAATTTCCCTATCTTGGTGGTCTAATACCTATTCTAGCAAGAACCAAGTGGTTTCATAGCCCTAAGCAAAGAACTACAATGATCAATTCCTTCACCAAGCTCTTCATTAGTCAATCAATGTTACACACTCTCCAACATCCTCAACACAATCATAGGGAACACATTCTAAATTCACGAAGCACTAGTTCAAGTTATGAATTTCTTCACTTTTTTTGGCTTCCACACGAGTAGCTTCAAAAATATCTTCTCTAAAGTGTCTTCACTCCAAAATCCTTTATTATATTGTTCCTGACAGTCTAAGTGCTATTTTCCTGATAAACTTTTATGTTGATTTCTTTATTCCTTCAATGCACACTTCCGCCATTCTCCCCTCCACAATTGTCGAAAGACTGAATTCTCTCATCTCTTCATGTTTCACAAGGAGAGGGGATGTTATGATATCATCCTCCACTCAAGCTTCCCACTCAGACGTCAATGCGTGTTAGCGTAGTCAAGTTTGTCATTAGGAAAAATGTTATACTAATTAACGGTGGTTGGTATGGGCTTGCTCAAACCATGCCGAAGGGAGACCAAAAAATATGTAACAATATCTCAATGGTCATGTAACATCCCACCATAGGCTTTCCCTCTCATAAATTTGGATCTATATGTCGTTCCAATTAGGCTAGACGTCAATTTATCATCACACACACATATACATTTATAATTTAAATGGTTAGATTTACATATATGTAATGATATAAAGAAAGGGGTTGGTTGCACCACACATTTCTATGAAAAAAATGCCTTTTTCAGACTTGAGAATTATTTCCTTACTTTGGAGGGTTATTAGATATTAATCTTGTTTATGGGATTAGGTTTCTCTCTATCATTGGAAACTTCATTAGGTGGATTGATATTGATACCTTAATTCTAGATGTTCACTTTATTCTTCCCTTTATTTTTCTTATTATTATTATTGGTCTATGTATTTTGAGGGTTTAGTGTATTTTGTAAGACATACACCTTCTCTTAACGAGGAGGATTTTGTTTAAATTAGTTTGGTTGGGGATGAGATATTTGAACTTACGATAATAATGGTTTAGAAGGGGAAGAAAGGAAGGGATAATAAGGATTATGTATTGGTTGAGCCACATAGGAAGTGGAAGGATTACTACATGTAGTGGCACTACAAGGAGGGCCATGCATATTAGACTTCTAATTAGGTTTGAATATGATGTATTATCTATTACACATTAAATTCTAGCAAATGAAGCAATGGTGGAGTTGCTATAATCAATCTCCAAGTGGGAAATTGTTGGGTGTGGAGCCTAATTATCTTCCATATTCAAAGGTTTCAGCCGGATGAATACCCCAAGAGGACTGCACACCCCTCCATATGGGGTGGGGGGGTGTGTGTGGGACTTGTCCCCACCACGGGGGTCTAGGGGCCAGTGGTCCC
>APFE031463188.1:42273-64141 GCA_000404065.3 Pinus taeda
GCAGCGCCCCCGAAGCTAAAAAATAGATGTAAAATTGCCTTGTAAAAGTCTAGTAATTTCTAGTCAATCTGAGCTGTTCATTAGGCAAATGATTTGACAGTTGGAGTTATGTTTAGTTTAGGGTTTGTTTTGCCCTAGATGGCAACCCCTCACTATATATGAGGGAATTGTATTGCATCTAAGTAGATCTATATTATGAGTGAGGAAGAAAGAGGAGATTGAGAGAGAAGAGGGAGTTATGGCTGATCTGTTGTAGGTTGTATCTCTTCAGTTTGTTGGATAATATAATAAAAGAAGGACTGGCTATTTCTTCGTGGACGTAGCCCAAACTGGGTGAACCACATATATTTGTGTCTCTCTTGTTTTATGTGTTTTATGTGTTTATATTTCTGCAATATTTTATGTGTTCCATTGCTTCGTAATATATAATTTTCTAACAACTAGTATCAGAGTCGAAAGTCTATTTGGCTGATAAACTCGTAGGAGAGAAGGGTTCCTCATTCGAGTGGGAGCAATGGTGGAAGATGGTACGTTTAGGGTTGAAAAATTTAACGGCAAAAACTACCAGCTGTGGAAGATGTAGATGGAAGATTATGTGTATCAGAGAAGTCTGTACCTACCATTGAGCGGAAAGACAAAGAAGCCAACGAGTATGATAGACACAAAATCTAACATTCTTGATAGAAAGGCACTTGGAACAATACGGCTATGCCTAGCAGCGTCGGTAGTGTTTAATATTTCAAAGGAAATGACAACAGAGGGTTTAATGTCGGCATTGGCCAAACTATATGAAAACCCTCGGCCTCAAATAAGGTATTTCTTATGAAGCGTTTATTTAATATGAAGATGTCAGAAGGTGGATTTGTTGCAGACCACTCAAATGATTTTAATACAGATACAAGTCAGTTAAGTTCTGTAGGGGTAAATTTTGATGATGAAGTTAGGGCTCTCTTATTTCTGTGCTCATTGCCAGAAAGTTGGAATGGCTTAGTTATGGCCATTAGTAACTCTGTCTCTAGATCTAGTAATTTAAATTTTGATGATGTTGTCGGTGCAGTCCTTAGCGATGAAATGTGATAGAAAAGCTTCGGTGAGACATCAGGTAATGCTTTGACTGCATAGACTAGGGGAAAAAAATGGAAAGAGGAAAGAGCTTAGGATATCACAGTAAATCAAGGAAAGGTAGATCCAAGTCTAGATCGGGGATAGTGTTATGGAAATGTGGAAAGAAATGACACCTAAAGAAAGACTGTAGATCTCGGAAGGGAAAAGAAGGATATGTACAACAAGAAAACAATCATGAAGCAAATGTGACAGGTGAGGTCTTATAATATGCTTTGATTCTTTCTTTCAAAAATATTACTGATTCCTGGGTGGTAGATTTAGGGGCCTTATTCCATGCCACACCTAATAAGAAATATTTTCATGACTATGTTCAAGGAGGTTTTGGAAAAGTCCGTTTGGGTGATGATAAACCCTGTAAAATCGTTGGAATGGGTAAGGTTCTTGTAAAACAGTAGAATGGAAACAAATGGCTACTAAAGGAGGTAAGGCATGTTCGAGTTCTGAAGAAAAATCTGATTTCAATAGGGCAGTTAGGCAGTGAAGGTTGTGTGACAACTTTCACAGATAAAACTTGGAAGGTCACCAAAGGAGCCCTGGTAATAGCAAAAGCTGAAAAGGTTGGTACATTGTATTTATGCAATGGTATTTCTAACTCTGTTAATGCTTTAACTTCCAAAGGAGCAGATGTAGCATTAGGGCATCATAGGCTCAGACACATGAGTGAGAAGGGGATGAAGATTCTTCACTCAAGGAATTTGTTGCCGAGTTTGAAGAATGTTTATTTGGACCTATGTAAGAATTGAATTTATGGAAAATAGAAGAGAGTCAGATTTCTTAGAGTTGGGAAAAAAAGAGGAGAGAAAAATTAGAGCTTGTGCATACAGATGTATGGGGACCTGCTCAGGTATCATCTCTTGGTGGCTTTCGTTTTTATGTTACCTTTATTGATGATGCAACTAGAAAAACTTGGATTTATTGTATTCGAAATAAATCTGATCTATTTGATACTTTCAAGAAATGGAAAGATTTGGCTGAAAATGAGACAGGAAAAAGGTTGAAGTGTCTCAGATCAGATAATGGAGGTGAATATTGCAGTAAAGAGTTTGATAGATACTATTCAGAAAATGGAATTCATATAGAGAAGACAGTTCCGAGAACACCATAATAAAATTGCGTGTCAGAAAGGATGAACAGGACAATCATGGAGTGTGCAAGGTGCTTGAGATTGCATGCAGGATTGCCTTTACAATTTTGGACAGATGCTGTAGATACTGCTGTTTATCTAATAAATAGATGGCCTTCAAGCTCTTTGGATTGTGGTATTATAGAGGAGTCATGGACAAGTAAAAAGGTAAACTACTCTTTTTTAAAGACTTTTGGTTATGAAGCCTTTGTCCACATTAACAAAGAAAATAGGACAAAGCTTGAGGAAAAATCAAAGAAATGAAACTTTATTGGATATGGTGTTAATGGTTTTGGTTATCGCTTATATGACTATGAAAATCACAAAATCATTAGGAGTAGAGATGCAATATTCAATGAAAAGGTATTGTATAAGAATCAGTTGCAGGAAAAGAAATAGGAAAAAGAAAACAGAGAATACACAGTGCTTGACGATATCACAAGAAAAGTGATGGTGCTTGAAAATCATAAAGATCAATAGCCAAAACAACAACCACAACAACAACAAGTACTTCAAACACCTAAAAGTGGTGTTGTAAGATCTACCAAGATAAGTAGACCCCCTGAATGATACTCTCCTTCATTATATTATGTATTCTTGACTAATTCTAGTGAACCAGAATGTTATGAAGAGGCAGTGCAGGTAGAAACCAGGAAGAAGTGGGAGCAAGCCATGAAAGAAGAGATGGATTCCTTAGCACATAACCGGACTTGGGACTTAGTCAGGTTGCCTGCAGGTAAAACAACATTGCAAAATAAATGGGTTTACAGGTTGAAGGAAGAAGATGGAGGTAGAAAAAGGTATAAAGCTAGACTTGTCGTGAAAGGGTTTGCACAAAAAAAGGGTATAGACTTTGATGAGATATTTTCTCATGTTGTGAAAATGACTTAAATTAGAGCCATTCTAAGTCTAGTAGCGGCTGAAGATTTTCATCTTGAGCAGTTAGATGTAAAGACAACCTTTCTCCATGGAGATTTGGAGGAAGAGATATATATGCAGCAACCACAAGGATATGAGGTAAAAGGGAAGGAGAAACTAGTGTGCAAGTTGAAGAAGAGCTTGTATGGCTTAAAACAGGCTCCAAGGTAGTGGTATCTAAAATTGGACAGGTTTATGTTTAAACAAGGAAATACTAGGTGTCACTCTGATCATTATGTTTATCTCAAAAGGCAAAATGATGGCAACTATATTATATTGTTATTGTATGTAGATGAGATGCTTGTTGCAGTAACTAACATGCAGGAAATAAATGTGCTCAAAAGAAAATTGGCAAACTCATTTGCAATGAAGGATTTGGGTGCTGCAAAACAAATCCTTGGTATGAGAATAACTAGAGATAGGAAGAATCATAAATTAACATCGTCTCAAAGTGGGTATATACAAAAGGTGTTGAAAAGGTTTAATATGTAGAATGCAAAACCAGTTAGTATACCTTTGGCTAGCCATTTCAAATTATGTAAGGAGGCATGTCACAAGACTCAAGAAGAAATGGCTCATATGTCTAAAGTTCCATATGCATCAGCAGTTGGAAACTTAATGTATGCAATGGTCTGCACAAGGCCTCATATTGCACATGCAGTCGGAGTTGTAAGCAGGTACATGAACAATCCAGGAAAAGAACATTGAATGGCGGTGAAGTGGATTCTCAGGTATTTGAGAGGTACCAGAAATCAAGAATTCTGCTTTGGTGGTTCAAACATTGCTCTACAGGGATATGTTGATGCAGATATGGTAGGTGAAAGAGATAACAGGAGGAGCACTACAGGATAATTATTTACTGTAGGTGGAACAACTATCAGTTGGGTTTCAAAGATCCAAACTGTTGTCGCACCTTCAATAACAGAAGCAGAGTATGTTGCTGCTACAAAGGCTAGTAAAGAAATTATTTGGTTACAAAGGTTTCTGGATGAATTGGGTAAGAAGCAAGAGTTGGGCAGGTTATACAGTGACAGCCAGAGTGTCATACATCTTTCAAATAACTCTACATTTCATTCAAATACTAAACATATACAACACAAGTACCATTCCATACAGTCAGCATTGGAAGATGGGCAGTTGAAGCTGGAAAAGATACACTTTAGCCAGAATCTTGCAGATATGTTAACAAAAGTTGTAACCAAGGAGAAATTGAGAATCTACTCAGTTTCAATTGGTCTTCAAGTATGATGAAGAAGATGAGAAAAAACAAGGTCCAAAGTGGAGTCATTGTCTTGCAAATTAAGTAGCGGTGGAGTTGCTATAATCAGTCTCCAATTGGGAGATTGTTAGGTGTAGACCCTGATTATCTTATGTATTCAAAGGTTTCAGCCAGATGTATAACCCAGGAATATTGTACACCCGTCCACGCGGGGGGGTGCGGGGGGGGCACCTGTCCCCCCCGCGGGGGTTTAGGGGCGCTAATCCCCCCCAGTTGGGGGGTCTGGGGGCCAGCAGTCCCCTGGTGGGGGTTCGAGGGTAGTGCCCCCAAAGCTAAAAAAATACATGTAAAATTGCCTTGTAAAAGTCTAGTAATTCCTAGTCAATCTGAGTCGTTCGTTAGGCAAATGATTTGACAGTGGAAGTTATGCTTAGTTTAGGGTTTTTTTTGCCCTAGAAGGCAACCTCTCACTATATATGAGGGAATTGTATTGCGTCTAAGTAGATCTATATTCTGAGTGAGGAAGAAAGAGGAGATTGAGACCGGAGAGGGAGTTACAGTGGATCTGTTGTAGGTATCTCTTCAGTTTGCCGGATAATATAATAAAAGGAGGAATGGCTATTTATCCATGGACGTAGCCCAAACTGGGTGAACCATGTATATCTGTGTCTCTCTTGTTTTATGCGTTTTCTATGTTTATATTTCTGCAATATTTTATGTGTTCCATTGCTCCGTAATATATAATTTTCTAGCAATGAATAAGGTTATAGGGCATATGAAGATTGCCATATGAATGTAATCTAAATATAGGACATTCAGGACTATAATTATTTCCATCTATACTACTCCAAAAAATGTAATGAATTTGACCATATGATGTAGAGGTAGATGTGACTAAATGTATTACCCCATATGTAGCATGGGATGTTGTTAGTTGATCTCAATAGGTGGAACCAAAAAAATGGTAGTGAGCATAAACAAGATAAATTAAAATGTAGAGCCACACAATATAATAGTATTATTAGTCTCTACTATATACATACTCAGTTGTCGTATGATCTAATGATTTCTTATTATAAATGAAGAGGTTGACATATTATCTCAAGCATGATAACAT
Organism: Pinus taeda; assembly: GCA_000404065.3. Taxonomy (NCBI): domain Eukaryota; kingdom Viridiplantae; phylum Streptophyta; class Pinopsida; order Pinales; family Pinaceae; genus Pinus; species Pinus taeda. The sequence continues at coordinate 47,776 of APFE031463188.1, forward strand.
ATTAATGATGCCTATTGGCTAGTCACTTATACAATAAAAATTTAAAATAAAAGTTGGCCTTATATTCTAACACCAATGGAATGAATCCTATTTCCAAGTTAAGGTGGAGTAGGATTACAACTAGGAGTAGTTGGCCCTCTCATTAAATTACACTTGTCCCTTTCTTGATCATAAGGAGAGATAAAAGCAAGCCTTTGAAATTAAATAATGTAAAAATATTTGTCATGGAGACCCATAATTTATGAAGAAACTACAAGGGAACCATGTTTTTATTGTAGTAATGTTTATTAAAGATCATGAACCACGTATCCATTTAGTGCTCTTTCCATGGTTGTGATGTGCACCAATGCTAGAAAAGATTACTCTTTCTTTGTTATGGGTTTAGTTGGTTCTCGTTTCAATATACACTTAAACAATCATCTCTTTGGTTACTTGTAATGATTTCACCTCTTCCCTACTAATCCCAATTAGGTAGTAATCTCTTTTCCTATCCCTATATGTATGTATGTATGTGTTGTATAATTGGGTAGCGGCATGGTTGGTAGAAGAAAAATGGTATTAGGCATAATGGTATAGATAGTGGAAGAAACAATGCTAATGAGAATGTTGGGGGGTTAGGTTTTGGTCAATACTAATAGAAAAAAAGATGTGTATATAAAACATAACATTTTTTTTTTTTTTTTTTAATTATGTAAATTTGTATAAATTATCAAATATAAATATGAAATTTGAAATAAAAACTACATAGAAATGAGAAATCTTTTGTCAAATACATTAAGTGCCAATGATTCCAATTAGTTGACATTGCTTACCGTCATGTAAATTGAAACTAATTAACAATAACATGCAAATCAAAGTATTTTTTTTTTTTTTATTCCTAAGTGAAAATATACCAATCCAGTTTAATTTATATACATTTCTTTCATTTATAAAATTAACATGGAACTAGGTATCCTATGTGTAATTTTGTAAGAGTTCGAACTATTGAAATAAAAAATTATATATTGGAGAGCTCTTCATACACCCACTCTAATAACCGTTTTTTTTTCTAAATTATAACACAATAATCAAACAATATTGGTTTTATGATGAAAAAATGCAAGGAACTTGAATTTGTTAATATTGAAAAACTAAGCCATTGAATATAACAATAACAATATAAATGTTTTCTATCATTCGAAATTACGTGCATGATTCAGACTACCCCTAAGAACCTAAACAATTCTTCCAAACAATTTTTCCAATTTTTCTTTTTGTTGATGTCATATGCCCTATGATTTTGATTTTTAATCAAAAATCCCACAACTCATTAATAAACCTATATCAAAATAGTTGAAAGATACTTATCTCGAACAAAAATGGGAAGTCAAATGGTCATTCACAACTAAATGGATAGAGTAAAAGTCAACCATAAAAGTAATACAATACCCTAAAAGTAATACTATTGCTCCAAACAAAGAGATTGGAGTCCATCCAGAAAGTAGAATTATTGTTCCCAGACCTAAATGTAATAATGCTATTTTAATACGTGTTCCAAACAAACACTAAAACAAGGACTAATTATGTGATGAAACCTTTGCGAGAGATCTCAATATGCTAGGTGCAACGCTTTAAGGAAATGAGATAGTGAAATATTTTCTAATTGCACCATAAGGTTTTTGTGTGTCAACACTGTTATTTTATTTTATTTTAATACGTGTTCCAAACAAACACTAAAACAAGCACTAATTATGTGATGAAACCTTTGCGAGAGATCTCAATATACTAGGTGCACCGCTTTAAGGAAATGAGATAGTGCAATATTTTCTAATTGCCCCATAAGGTTTTAGTGTGTCAACACTCTTTTGACTTCCATAACTTCATTAGTCTATCGTGAATGTTCAACTCTTCAAGCTCATTTTTAGTTTTGGAATTCAACATTTTGATAACCTTGTGTGCTTTTACTGGTATGTACTTAATTTCAACTTTTGTTTATTTAATTATTGGCTTAACATTTTACACGAGTTCATCTTGTTTAAAAATGATCTAAATAGTTGGCCACAATTTTATAATATTTGAATTAATATTGTGCGAAATGTTGCGCCTTGGTTTCTATTAACATTTGAGTTCTAAAGGACTAATCTTCATATTTTTGAGTTTGTTGAATTATTTTAAAATTATTGTTTACCTCTGCTAGTTATGCTTTCAACTCTGATCTAGCTTTCATTCATGTTTGTGGGTGTTGTTTTTAGCTTCTCCTTTTCTTTATTCGCTAATTATAATTCTCGTAAAGCTTGGGCTAACTTCTTATAAGAATTTGAAGTTGATGCTTGTGTTGTTTGTTGTGAGTCTTTTTGTGTTGATGTACCTACTACTCATGTACCTACTACTTCCAATTGTTCATTTTCCTTTAATACTACTTCCATATCATGTTCCATCTTCTAGATTCGTTCAACTACTATTTTGAACATATTTTCTTTTTCCATTTCTAGAATGGTTACTTCTTTTGCCTGAGGGTGGTATGTTGTTGGAAGCTTAAGTTGTTTCCTAAAGGCTTCAATATATTCATTTTTGTTCTTAATTATCTCCTTGGCTGCCTTGACATCACTAGGATCATATCCTAGTTTGATAATTAGATCTTCAAAAGTTTTAATCATTGGGTCTTCGGCTAGAGAAGAAATTATTTAAATCTTCAACTAGGAGTGCATATTATTTAGAGATGTTTGTAACTTGGAGGCAACCATGACTAAACTGGTGAATGTTGAATAGTCATTTCACCTCCTTGCTTATGAAAATCGATTTTTATCGATTGCATGAACCTTTTTGGTATCAACAAAAAATATTGGAGCCTTGTAATATTTTTCTCTTCTAGGGGCTAGAATTGTATGCTCCAAAAGACCATATGGAACTGCCCCTTTTCTGTGTCAAATGAAAATAACAACCTATGTTCGGTAGGTGGTAGTTTACTTCCAAAATTTTGAATATGTTGAAGCCATCAAAGATTCATTCTTCAATATGATCTCCCTGTATCTTGTAAATATACTATGTTGTGATGGAATCTAAGATGTAGAAGAGTTAGGAGACTCAATTGTCTCCTCTACACATGGAAAATAAGTGGTAGGAATACCTATCAAAACCATTGTACTTTTCTCCTATGAATCCTTTTCTTCTGAGGATTATTCCTGAATATTTATTACTTGATGATCAGTCTTAGTAGTGGTCTTTGGATCTTTATTTCTTCTCATGAAGGCACAAAAGTCTGCAACACGAGCTTCTAAATCTATAAGGGACATGCCTTCCTTTGGCCTCTTGATTTCTTTATCTTTTGGGATAGGAATTTGCATAGATGATTGAATAACTATCTACTCTTTAGCCTCCTCTAATGTGTTTTATGTCCAATGCTCTTGATTATGATACTACTTTATCTCTGGCCCAGGTGTACGTGTATATGGAGTAGACTTCTACTCAACTCTCAATGTTGAAATTATCCCTAATGGATAATAAGGCCATGTAAATTTTGGTTTAAATATTATCTACTTTAATATTTCCTCCACTTTCATTGTTGTTTCTCTGGTATTTACAACATAAGGCCCAAGATTTTCCTTCAATTTAAACTATGACTTCTGTTTATTTGATACAAAGTGCAATTCATCCATGTTTAACATTTTCCTAGTGTATTCAAGGAAATGACTCTTACTGGAACAAACACTGGGAATATATAATTAGGAAGCTCACATCCATAGATTCTAATTTCTGTATAATTCTAGTATAAATATTAGTTTGTAACTTTTGACTGCTCTGAAAGATGCAAAACCTTCTTGATCTCTTGTGAAATGCTTAGTATAATATCACCACTAAGTAGACAGAAGGATGTATGCAGAAACTTGTCCACAAAATCAGTTTATGAATAATTCTCTCAATTGCTACTGACTAAAGAAGTCAAGTGAATGACTGATAATGGACTCCCCTGATCATCACTCTTTTGTAATTGGAACTTGGACCTATCTTCCTCATAAAATAACATCGAATACACTAAAATTGATTGGTGTTTGAACACACCTTCAGCATTAAACTTGAGAAACTACTCATGTGTAATATCTAATAAATACTGATTGTAATTGAAAAGAATTGAAGGCTTCTAACCAACTAAAAATATTGATAAAAACCCTAACACTACCTCATCTACCCATTGGTCTATATGATAACCTAATAAGCAAGTAACCATGGAAATGACTTGTCTTGGCATCTCAAAGAAGATAGAAGGATAGTATGGGGGGATTTTTCTAGAAAATTTAGAATTATTAGGTAGAAAGCATTCCAAAATATGGGCTAGTTGAGGGAAAGTAAGGTTTTTATATATTACCATCAGTACATCAGTGGAAAAAGGGTGTAGAGAGGCTTGCATATTTACTGCTTTCTAGCTTGGGAGGTACCTAAGATGACACCATGTAGGGAATTTAGGGAAAATATGAGTCTGAGGGAAGGTAGATTGAGGTAGGAGTGATTGCTAGATATTTAAATCATCACTCTGGTCTAAATACTTCTATTTTTCCCAATTATGGAGCTCATAAAAAACAAACTTGCATTATGTTTATGCTATTTTGTATTCAGTATCAATTAAAGGGGTGCTATCTAAATTAGGGACAAGGGGTACCATAGGATTCTCATGAGACATATTTTCCTTGTCTTTGTGTGAAGACATCCTAATTTCAATGGGAAAATTGAGGAAATTTAGTTACTGGGTTGTAATTAACTGAGATTTGTAGAAGGAGATCGCTTTGTAGAGGGACATGGTAAGATTTTGAGATGCTTCAAGTTGAACCTGCGTAAATCAAACAATTTTCAAAATAGAAATTTGCAGGTTCAGGAAGGATTTTTATAATGGAATTTGAGGGAGTTTAACGAGACTATTTTCTCAAAAACTGTAGGGACAATAACCTCCTTTTGCACAGGTAAAACATAGATTGCGGTATTTCCTTCTAAGCCGCTCTTCTTGTATCATCATTCAAAAGTCCTGAAGATGGATCACAGTTGGGATTTGAAACGTTGGCATAAAAAAGTTCAAACTGTGGATTCTCCGGCAACTAATTCAAGAGACTATTAACATTTTTAGATCATGGCATTAATGGGAAATTAGTAGGTTGGTGGGAGAAATTTATTATCCAATGTCTACATGACTATTGGTGGGTGATTTGAACGATAACAGTCATATGTCATGGACAGTAGGTGATGTGGATGGAGAGATGAATGAAAAATGGTGTGGGTGGATAGTGCAGGAATGAATGGGTTGACAGGAATGGTAAAGTGTATTGGGAGGGGACCCCCCGAAAACACTATGGGGATGACACATAACTTGGGTGGTTTATTTGGAAACCACATTTCGGCCCCCCCTTCCATTAAGTCTCGAAAGGGAAGGGGTTATGTCTTAAAGTCATACCCCGCAATTGATCTCTACGAGGAAGATCACAACCATTGGAAAGTGTGATTGCTTTATAAAAACGACAAAACGTCATATAGAAAAACATTTAAAACAAGCTTTAATAAATGTCAGCATTTGAATTAGGGCACCCTTTAGGGTTTTTTTATTTTTTTTTATTTTTCTTTTATCCTTTAATTTTTTTTTTCTTTCTTTTCTATTTTTATTTTTCTCTTTTAAAGACTAAAAATTTAAAGTAAAAATTAATTTTACAATATCCCTATGGGATAAATGGCTAAATAACCATAGTCGACTATTATAGCTATAGGACCCTAACATCTCCACCAATTAGTTTCATTATTCATCTCCTAATTCACCATTTCATTCCACTTGCACTTACCAAAAGTTGCTACGGCTATCACATAAAACTGTACAAACCTCAAGTTTCGACGCCAAATATTCGAAACCTTTCCTATAGATTCTCTAATTTCTCACTATGTTTGAAAGATTTGTAAAGTCGCCACTATACTACGTGGAAGAGTCTTATGAGTGTATCACTATGTTGTGTATACAAGTATGTTAAACATCCTTTGATGAGAGATGTGGTGAAGGAACTAGATTCCATCACAAAATCGAAGGAAACTGAATCCATCAAAGAATCTATAAACACAACCATAATAGAGGCTGGCCACAATAGGTTTGAAAGGATTGTTTCTCCACATACAGGTTAGCATCATATGTATTTTGATGCAGGTGGAATTTCTTCCAATTTCTTTGATTACATTAGTGTAACTATGTGAGGTCTCCCATTTCAAAAAACCCAAGTTGCTTAATTTCAAAATATATTATTATTGTCCTCTTGTACTTAGTATAATCTCCATTTAAAACACCTTATTAACATGCTCTTACACTTTAGAATAGTCACCATATAGTACAATAAATAAATTATTCTCAAAAATCATGGCCAAGAATTACCCCGCTATGGATTTTTTTTTTTATTGAGATGTATTTCCTGCTCTTTTGAAATGGAAAGAAACATTTTTTCCTTCTACTTTAGCTTGACATGAATAAATAAGAATAAATAATGGATTACCTGCATCTTTGGAAAATAGATTACGATCATCATACAAACATAAGAATGCAGTTTGGAAGAAAAACTTGACATTATCATTTATTGTCCATCACATGGAACTGCGTGTAATCTCAAGAAATGTTGTGGGAGTCATATGTTCATCCCTAAAATTTCTTAACAAATGAGTTATGTAGTACTAGTAACGATATGTGTCGTGGCTGTGGTAAGAGATTTGAATTCCATTTAATTTATATTTTTTATATAACAAGGTTGATATAGATTTTTTATTTGGTAATAGGTTTTTAAAATTTTTAACTTAATTATTAATATTTTTTATGTGGATGGTAGCAATTCAATTTCTATGGAATATATTAGAATATTCTTAACAATGGTCATAACAAAGATTGAGATTTATTTTAAAATTAATTAAGTTATCATTTTTTGGGCATGTCCTATTGATAAATCATGTATTAGCCCATGGTATTATAAAAAAGCCTATTTACACGTTAAGAGTCTCCATGTAAAGTTGACATAACATTGATGGTGGTCTCACTGAGATCATAGAATTTAGGGGTTGCTATCGCTTTTGGACAATATAGATGCTACCTAGACAAAAACAATAGTGGATTTGATTCAATCTTTGTGAGAGTTGAGGGCTAAAACTGAACCCCCAATTACTTATTTTCTCCTAAGGTGACTAGATTAACATGACCAAGGGTGTATAGGACTTGGCAGTTGGGTGGTTAGAACCCCGACTCATGCGTCACATAGTCGACTCAACACACAATGATGGATAGCATCGACAACATGGTGGTGATCAATGATTGTGGATATAAGGGGAAATAATAGTCTATATTAATAACAAAGGGGTACTCTTATGAGATTAGAAAAAACAGGTGAGGGTGGGAGTGGGGTGAAACACAAAGTCCTAGATGGACTCTTTTTCAAGAAATGACAAAAAGTTAATTGGCAGATATCATTGGTTTCAGTGGATAGTGGATCCCTCCTACTAGGTGTGGAGGGTAGAAGGAGGGGGGATGTGGGGGCACTATGGATAATCAACGAGGATTGGGTTTAAACTCTGGGGTGAAGTTAACCCCCAAATTTTGATCGTGATATACTGCAATACTATGAGGCATAGAACTCTAAATTTTATAATTCGATCTCTCAGTCCCATTGCACAGTTAGGTGCTAGGTCTTCAACCTTGTGATCCTTAAGCTCAATAATTGACGCTCCAAACAGCTAGTGTAATTGTCAAGTCCTAGTGGGTTTCAAACCAAGAAACTTCAAATTCTAGTCTCACACGTGATCTGGAATCCTACCTCGGGATATAGAAGAAAGGAGGGAGGTTATGGGTTTAGACACTAAATTTCACAGAATGTTCTATCAAAAACCTGAAATCAAGTAAGGAAAGATATAGATTATAGGTTCTTCAAATCCATAGTGCTGAAAGAATCTAGAATGGGAAATTAACAATGATAATATAATAATATCAACTTCATTAATAGAGAATATCATAGATGTTGGATGATTTTCTAAGAATTATTACCCTACAGTTTCTTCCTATCCTCATAAGATACTCTCTCTATGTCTTTGTGCGTGCGCACGCGCACACACACACACACAAACACACATGGACAAAACAAGAAAATATCCTATAACAAAAAAAAGGGAGCTTTCTTATGAGCAGTGCCTCTTCTATGGCTACATTTGGACATTTTCTAGAAACTTGACTAAATAACTAGGTATAGTTATCCCATAAGGGACACATATGCATAACAAACAAATTCTCTAAAGTAAATATCCACATTGAGTTTCGTTCATGTGAAAAGGAAAAATTCATTTAGACCGCTCTTGCATGAAAATCCCTCATAACTAAAAGTTTTCATGGAATTCCATCCATGAGGTATTGTATAGATTGGCCAAGATTTTGGATCTTTGTAGCATTCATTTAGGTTTCATTTTCTATTGGGAGTCCCTTCCATTTAACCACATCTTCATAGTAGTCCTTCTTCCAATCGCTTTTGGAAACATTATCATTAAGGATCATCTCCATTTGAAGTTTCTTAGCAATAGGTAGTTGGTTTTTCTAGTAAACCTTCTCTTGATCATCCCCCTTCTCATCTTCACATTCCTTGTAAGGGTTCAAATCTACTACACTAAAAATTGGAGAAATCCCTATATTTAAGGTAGCTCAATTTCATAGTCATTAGTTCAAACCTTCCCCATGATTTTGCAAGGTTCAATATTCTTCAGATTTAGCTTGTTATCTTCATGTTATAGAATTATTTATTTCCTTAAGTGTGTTAGAAGCAAGTTACCCAATTCAAAATTGACTTTTCTTTTCTTGATGTCTAATATTTGCTTGTATCTCTAGCTACTTTATTGTACATCCCCTTCAATATGTTCATATATCATTTTCATGGTTGTGGAAAGTTCCTCTTTATCATTTCTTCATATGTCTTCCTTTCCCAATTTCCAAAGTTTAGAGATGAATATAGGGCACATATCATACACACACTATAGTAGGCTTATTCTTGTGCTTATGTTAGGTGAATCATTATAGAAAAATTTATCTTGGGTAAGAACTTAGTAGCACTGACTTTTGTATTCATTTACTATATGTGATATCAAGTTTCCCAATCTCTTTTAAACCACCTCAGTCTACACATTGGCTTGAGGGTGATAGGTTGAGTTGTATCTAAGGTTTGTCACGAGATTTTTCCAAAAAGTCTTCAATAATTTCCCAACAAATTTTTGTTTCTTAGTCAGAGACTATACCTCTAGGCAAGCCATGCCAAAAGAAATCTATACTATTAGCATGTAACATACCTCACTTACTTGACAATTTTTTTCATTGATATAAATAACACATTAGCAATTTATTTGCAACACATGTGGCATCATTAATTTTTGAAAATGGTATAAAGTGTGCCATAATTTAGAACCTATCCACAACTATAAAACATGAGTAATTTTTCTTGGAGTCTTAGGCAAACCCAAATGAAATTCATACTAATGACGTTTAACATAACTCATTTACATGCCAATTTTTTTCATTTATATAAATAGCACATTAACAATAAATTATACTCCCTAGAACAAATTCTTCACCATGTTTTCTGAATTTATAACCCAAATCTTCCTTAGCATTTGTCCAAAATATTTCTTCCCCTTTTCCACTCCAGTACACCTCGTCTCTTCCTTCTCCAAAATATCTCTAGCCATCTTCTTACCATAATCTCCTTGATCACCTTCATCTTCTGCAAAATCCCAATTGTCAATGTACCTTAGCACACATCCTTCTTCCTTAAGGTGCCACTATCATCCTCCTGTGCAACTTTCATCTTCTCCACACCATACCTACTATGCTAGCCATACGATGCACTCTGCCTAGTCCTATCTGTTCTCCATGTCCTAGTTGCATGGTCGTGAAATACCGAAAATTTTCTCGGCTCCAACAAAAATGCAAGATATCATTCCAATAATGAGCAAAAAAATGAGTCTCATAGCTTAGAAATTTATTTACATTTACAAAGCACAAGTATTGCATGATTTAGAACATGAAAAAATCATCACAATCCATAAGAAAATATGCACAATAAATTTGCACTTGTTTTTGATTAAAGTTCTTTCTCTTTGATTAAAACACAAGGCTTCATTCAAGATAAATTGAGTTATATATCAGTTCTAAGATGTGGAATCAATTATTTTGATGGTTTAACAACTGCCTCTCATAGAAAGCAATCTAGTGGTTTGTAGTCCATTCTCTAGGTGGTTTCACAATCCCAAGGAAAGCACCACAATGACTCAAATTTCCCTATCTTGGTGGTCTAATAACTATACAACAAGGACCATGTTGTTTGATAGCCCTAAGCGATGCACAACAATGATCTATTCCTCCACCAAGCCCCTCATTAATCAATCAATGTTACACACTATCTGACATCCAAAACACAATCACAAGGAACACATTATAAATTCAGAAAGTACTAGTTCAAGGTATGCATTTCTTCCCTTGTTTTGGCTTCCACATGAGTAGCTTAAAAAATAATTTCTCTCTAGTTTCTTCACCCGATACTCCTTTGAAAAATAAATTTGCAACACATGTCGCATCACTAATTTTTGAAAATGGTATAAAGTATGCCATATTTTAGAACCTATCCACAACTAAAAATCGTGAATAATTTTTCTTTGGGTTTTAGGCAAACACAAATGGAACCCATACTAATGGCATTTAACATACCTCATTTACATGCCAATTTTTTTTCATTACTGTAAATAGCATAGTAACAATAAATTATACTCCTCAGAACAAATTCTTCAACATGTTTTCTAAATTTATAACCCAATTCCTCCTTAGCATTTGTCCAATATCTGTTACCCTATTCCACTCTACTCCACCTCATCTCTTCCTTGTCCAAAATATATCTAACCATCTACTTGCCACGATCTCCCTGATCGCCTTCATCTTCTACAAAATCCTAATTGTCATTGTACCTTGGTAGATATCCTTCTTCCTTAAGGTGCCACTATCATCCTTTTGCACAACTTTTGTCTTCTCTGCACCTTACCTATTGCGCTAGCCCTATGCTACACTCTACCAAGTCCTATCTCCACTCCGCATCCTAGTTGCATGATCATGCAACGCAAAAAAATTTCTCGGCTCTAGCAAAAAGGCAAGATATCATTCCCATAATCACCATAAAAATGAGTCTCATAGCTTAGACATTTATTTACATTTACAAAACACAAGTATTGCATGATTTAGAACATGAAAAATTCATCACAATCCATAATACAATATGCAGAAGCAATTTACACTTGTCTCTATGATTAAAGTGCTTTCTCTTTGGTTAAAACACAAGTCTTGATACAAGATAAATTGAGTTATATCTTAGTTCTAATATGTGGAATCACTTATTTTGAGCATTTAAAAACTGCCTCTCATAGAAAGCAATGTAGTGGTTTGTAGTCCATTCTCTGGGTGGTTTCACAATCCCAAGAAAAGCACCACAATGACTCAAAGTTTCCTATCCTATTGGGGTAATAACTATACTGCAAGAACCATGTGGTTTCATATCCCTAAGCGAAGCACTACAATGTTCAATTCCTCCACCAAGCTCCTCATTAATAAATCAATGTTACACACTGTCTAATATCCTCAATGCAATCATAGGGAACACATTCTAAATTCACAAAGCACTAGTTCAAGGTGTTCATTTCTTCCCTTCTTTTCGACTCCACACAAGTAGCTTAAAACATAGCTTCTATCTAGTGTCTTCACCCGGTACTCCTTTGAAAAATAATTTTGCAGCACACGTGGCATCATTAATTTTTGAAAATGGTATAAGTTGTGCCATATTTTAGAACCTATCCACAACTACAAATCCTGAATAGTTTTTCTTTGAGTTTTGGGCAAACCCAAATGAAATCCATACTAATGGCATTTAACATACCTCATTTACATGCCATTTTTTTCATTGTTATAAATAGCACATTAACAATAAATTATACCCCTCAAAACAAATTGTTCACCATGTTTTCTAAATTTATGACCCAATTCTTCCTTAGCATTTGTCCAAAATATCTCTTTCCCTATTCCGCTCCACTCCACCTCGTCTCTTCCTCGTCCAAAATATCTCTAACCATTTGCTTGCCACGATCTCCCTGGTCCTCTTCATCATCTGCAAAATCCTAATTGTCAATGTACCATGGCAAATATCCTTCTTCGTTAAGATGCCACTATCATCCTTCTGTGCAACTTCTATTTTCTCTGCACCTTACCTACTGCACTAGCCCTACGCTACACTCTACCTAGTCCTATCTGCACTCCACGTCCTAGTTGTATCGTCATGCAATACCAAAAATTTTCTCGGCTCCAACAGAAAGGCAAGATATCATTCCAATAATCAACATAAAAATGAGTCTCATAGCTCAGACATTTATTTACATTTACAAAACACAAGTATTGCATGATTTAGAACATGAAAAAATCATCATAATCCATAAGACAATATGCACAAGCAATTTACACTTGTCTTTGTGATTAAAGTGCTTTCTCTTTGGTTAAAACACAAGGCTTCATGCAAGATAAATTGAGTTATATCTCAGTTTTAAGATGTGGAATCACTTATTTTGATGGTTTAACAACTACCTCTCGTAGAAAGAAATGTAGTCGTTTGTAGTCCATTCTCTGGGTGGTTTGACAATCCCATGGAAAGCACCACAATAACTCAAATTTCCCTATCCTTGTGGGGTAATAACTATACTGCAAGAACCATGTGGTTCATATCCCTAAGTGAAGCACTACAATGATCTATTCCTCCACCAAGCTCCTCATTAATCAATCAATCTTACACATTGTCCAATATCCTCAATGCAATCATAGGGAACACATTCTAAATTCACAAAGCATTAGTTCAAGGTATGTATTTATTCCCTTCTTTTGGACCCCACACAAGTAGCTTAAAACATAGCTTCTCTCTAGTGTCTTCACCTGGTACTCCTTTAAAAAATAAATTTGCAACACATGTGGAATCATTAATGTTTGAAAATGGTATAAAGTGTGCCATATCTTAGAACCTATCCACAACTACAAAACCTAAATAAAGTTTCTTGGAGTTTTAGGCAAAACCAAATGAAATCCAAACTAATGCCATTTAACATACATCATTTACATGCCAATTTTTCTCGTTGATATAAATAACACATTTACAATAAATTATACTCAGAAAAAATTCTTCACCATGTTTTCTAAATTTATAACGCAATTATTCCTTAGCATTTGCCCAAAATATCTCTTCCCCTATTCCACTCCACTCCATCTCGTCTTCCTTGTCCAAAATATCTCTAACCATCTACTTGCCACAATCTCCCTAATCGCCTTCATCTTCTACAAAATCCTAATTGTCAATGTACCTTGGCACCCATCATTATTCCTTAAGGTGCCACTATCATCCTTCTGTGCAACTTCTATCTTCTCTGCACCTTACTTACTGCACTAGCCCTATGCTACACTCTGCCTAGTCCTATCTGCACTCCACATCCTAGTTATGTGGACATGCAATACCAAAATTTTTCTCAGCTCCAGCAAAAAGGAAAGATATCATTTCAATAATCAACATAAAAATGAGTTTCATAGCTTGGACATTTATTTACATTTACAAAACACAAGTATTGTATGATTTATAACATGAAAAATTCATCGCAATCCATAAGACAATATGCACAAGCAATTTACACTTGTCTCTATGATTAAAGTTCTTTCTTTTTGGTTAAAACACAAGGCTTCATGCAAGATAAATTAAGTTATATCTCAGTTCTAACATTTGAAATCAATTATTTTGATGGGTTAACAACTACCTCTCATAGAAAGAAATGTAGTGGTTTGTAGTCCATTCTCTAGGTGGTTTCACAGTCCCAAGGAAAGCACCACAATGACTCAAATTTCCCTATCTTGGTGGGGCAATAACTATACGACAAGAACCATGTGGTTTCATATCCCAAAGCAAAGAACTACAATGATCTATTCCTCCACCAAGCTCCTCATTAATAAATCAATGTTACACACCATCCAATATCCTCAACGCAATCATAGGGAACACATTCTAAATTCAAGGTATGCATGTCTTCCATTCTTTTGGACTCCACACAAGTAGCTGAAAACATAGCTTCTCTCTAGTGTCTTCACCTGGTACTCCTTTGAAAAATAAAATTGCAACACATGTGGCATCGCTAATTTCTGAAAATGGTATAAAGTATGCCATATTTTAGAACCTATCCACAACTACAAAACCTGAATAATTTTTCTTGGAGTTTTAGGAAAACCCAAATGAAATCCATACTAATAGAATTTAGCATACCTCACTTATATGCCAATTTTTTTCGTTGATATAAATAGCACATTAACAATAAATTATACTCCTCAAAACAAATTCTTCACCATGTTTTCTGAATTTATAACCCAATTATTCCTTATGATTTTTCGAAAATATCTCTTCCCCTATTCTGCTCCACTCCACCTCCTCTCTTCCTTCTCCAAAATATCTCTACCCATCTGCTTGCCACGGTCTCCCTGATTTCCTTCATCTTCTGCAAAATCCTAATTATCAATGTACCTTGGCACCCATCCTTCTTCCTTATGGTGCCACTATCATCCTTCTGCGCAAGTTCCATCTTCTCCACACCTTAACTACTGTGCTAGCCCTACACTGCACTTTTCCTAGTCCTATCTACAATCCATGTCCTAGTTGCACAATCGTACAATACCAAAAATTTCCTGACTCCAACAAAAAGGAAAGATATCATTCCAACAATGAGCATAAAAATGAGTCTCATAGCTTAGACATTTATCTACATTTACAAAACACAAGTATTTCATGATTTAGAACATGAAAAATTCATCACAATCCGTAAGACAATATGCACAAGCAATTTACACTTGTCTCTGTGATTAAAGTGCTTTCTCCTTGGTTAAAAAACAAGGCTTCATGGAAGATAAATTGAGTTATATCTCAGTTCTAAGATGTAGAATCACTTCTTTTGATGATTTAACAACTACCTTTCATAGAAAGCAATGTAGTGGTTTGTAGTCCATTCTCTCAGTGGTTTCACAATCCAAAGGAAAGCACCACAATGACTCCAATTTCCCTCTCCTGGTGGTCTAATAACTATACAGCAAGAACCATGAGGCTTCATAGCCCTAAGCGAAGCACTATAGTGATCCATTTCTCCACCAAGCTCCTCATTAATTAATTAATGTTACCATCCAAGATCCTCAATGCAATAATAGGGAACACAATCTAAATTCACAAAGCACTAGTTCAAGGTATGCATTTCTTCCCTTGTTTTGGCTTCCACACGAGTAGCTTAAAACATAACTTTTCTCTAGTGTCTTGACCCAGTACTCGTTTGCTATATGGTTCCACCATTCTCCCCTCCACAATTGTGGAAAGGCTAAATTCTCTCATCTCTTCATCTTTCACAAGTTGAGGAGATGCTATGATCTTGTCCTTCACTCAAGCTTCCCACTCTAACTTCAATTCTTGTTAGGGTAGTCAAGTTTGTTATTAGGAAAAAGATAATATCAATTAAGGGTGGCTGGTATGGGCTTGTTGAAGGCATGCCATAGGGAGACCAACAAATATGTAACAATATCTCAAAAGCTGTGAAACATCCCACCATAGGATTTCCTTTTCAGAAACTTGGATCCATATTTCATTCCATTTAGACTAGCCATCAATTTATTTTCACAAACATATACATTTATAATTTACATGGTTATATTTATAGACATGTAATGTTATAAAAAAAGGGGTTAGTTACACCAATAATTTCTATGAAAAATAATGCTTTTTTTAGACATGAGAATTCTTTCCTTGCTTGGGAGGGTTATTAGATATTAATCTTGGTTTATGGGATTAAGTTTCTCTCTAGCATTAGAAACTTGATTAGGTGGACCCATATCGATACCTTAATTCTAGATTCTCACTTTATTCTTCTCGTTCTTTTTCTTATTATTATTATGGGTCTATGTGTTTTGAGGGTTTAGTGTATTTTGTAAGACATACACCTTCTCTTAAGGAGGAAGATTTTGTTGAAATTCGTTCGGTTGGGGATGTTATGAAACCAAATCAGAAAAAGTTAGAAAAGATAGATCAACGCCTTAGAATTCAACCTCTTCGAGGGGGCAATCTCCTTTACATTACACAAATGAATGATTCTTGGCTTATTCAAAGGACAAAACCTCCTTTCTATATATAGGAGTCTAAGGAGTCACAATATAACCCATCCGACCTCACAATAATAATATAAAGGCACAAAAATAACAATAGAGGGACTCTATGGGGCACAATAATAACAATATGGGGACAATAGGGGCACAACAATATTAATA
>APFE031463190.1:0-21901 GCA_000404065.3 Pinus taeda
TTACTCCTTATCTCTCTTGATCAATTATGTCGCTCCTCTCTGTAATTAATTCACTTGAAGAGTAACTACACACAGACACAAGACACAAACCGATCAAAGCATATGATAATGATCTATTGATTAAACATAGCATGGAATCAAGTACATGATACACATATGAAAGCATAGATGAATAACACAAGCATACAGAAAAAACTTTGAACACTTTATTAGTAAAAGGAAGAGTTACAACCCAATTTGCTCGATTCAACATCACTCCTCCAGTTCAATCCCATCCTCTCCTCATAACAAGCAAGACATTTTGACATCATTACAATACTTGAAATCAAATCAATTCTCATACTAGCAGCATCTCCCTATAGTTCAATAATTTCTAGCCACTAATGGCTTAGATGAGTGGTCTTTTTATAGGTGAATGAAGGAATTTATGCCATAAATGGCGATAATGAATTCCCTCCCAAACTTAGGATTTAGTTCCATGGAGGAAGGGATAAAAGGATTGATGTTCCTTAACACCCTTCGTCATCAAAATATGAGCTCAAAGGAGTATATAAACATTGGAAACTTCTAGATGCATGCAATGGATAAGAATATTCCCAAACCCCAATGCAATTTCACTCAAATTCACCTAGCCCAGGCCAAAGAGGGCTCAAGTGCACTAAATAGCACCCTATCAATGTATGGTCTACATTGTAGCACACCCTAATAAAGGTATGCCTGTGCTGATCTTGTTAGACATAGTTTCTAAATGATTTTGGTCACGAAACTTCTTAGGAAGCTAGGCATTGTGATGGTTGAGTTATTTAAGGCATGTAACAACTGAATTAGGGTTTGATGGGCCCTATTAGTACTGATATGTAGGTTGGGGTTGATTTTCCCAAACGGATCTGTAACACATATGTAACATATCTTCCAATACTTGATTTACCCTTTATGTTTATCCATCAATTTGTGGATGCTACACAATTCTAGGATTCTCCTATGTGGCCATTGTTGTGGTCCAGGTATGAAAAATTTATTCACCCTAATCTGACATTAATTTATCAATCCGGGTGCATATCCTTTCAAGGAAACATGCAAGGTATATGCAAGGGAAAACATGTAATTCGTTCTGACCAAGGGTTCACGGTTAAGATTCAAAACATGGCTGTAAGATTAAATTAACTATAGAACTTCAGAAATAATCATAAACAGTAATGAACTCTAACAAAAAGCATAAACTAATAAATGAAACACACATAAAGATGCAACACTTGATCAGAAAAGTCGACCCAACTCTCTAATTAGGGCTATGTTAGTCATAGAGAATATTGGAACAAAAAAACAGGTAATACTTTTTTAAGTTGTAACAGGTGATTACAATATCGATGGGGAATCCCCCATCTACAGCAACATTCTTTGTTTTATAAATAGCATAGGTGAATAACATATCTACCTGAAACATGGTAACCACATATGCAGAAATATACATCAGTTGGAACGGCACCAACACAAGGCCCAAGAATAGTTCTAGGGGATCATGACTCCAGTTGCACAGCCTCCTATTGGTTGGGCGTTACCAGATTTGTTGCAAAATGCTAAAGCGAGGGTTCTTGTTTGACAAGTTGTAGTCAAACATTCAATTCAGTGCTGTGAATAGATAAGACTCCGTGAATTTTCTTCATTAATTAAAATATTCCAATTGGACAAGTCAGGGTTATTTACCTTATAATTTTAACATAGAAACATGGGTAAATAAGTATTAAAAGGGTTAAAAAGGATGATAAAAATGAATAGAAAGATAGCCATATTTGATGCCCAACATCTCCCCCAACTAGCCTTTTGCATGTCCTCATGCAGTCCGCTGCCTTCGCATATCTGGATTTTGTAAACTGTCAGCTTCATGAAGTTGGGGGAGATCATATTCTAAGGCCATCTCTATTCCTCGAACTTTAAATCCATCCGAAAGAAGAACTTCCTTTCACCAATCTATTGGAACATCACACGCTAGAGTGTAAATTTCTGTAGGCAACCAAATAATAGGAAACTGAAACCGGATCCCCATCCACTGGTCCCCACATGTTTGGACAGATGCCACATATATGGGTACTCTTGTGAGCACTCATGCAAAATTTGGTACCGCAAAAGGTTCCCTGTTCCGGATAGCTATTGGTGACATCATTCACCTTTTCTGAGAACAATCAAGGGCCTCTTTTTGGAAAGTGGTTAACCGATTGACACAAAGATCAAGGCATCATCTTTGTGTCCTCAGCATCTTATCTTTGCTCCCCTGGATTCCCAAAAAGGTGTTGTGGTTAGTGAACATTTTGATTGACCTCTCATGCTCTCCTCTTATAGAAAATGGCTTGGTAACTTGATTGGATTCAAAAGTGTTGAAATCCTTCTACCAATGAATATGATTGAAAGCGTAAGATGTAAGGGCCCTTTAATGAATGTCCCCTACATACAGAACTGGGTCAAAATCTCTATCCAAACACAGTAGATACCCATGCAAATAGAACTTACACATCAAGTGTTGAGTTGGCACCTCATGATTCCTCATTATTCAGAGGAATTTTAAACCATCTTCTATCTCATAACTAATCTCATTTTTTATGCTTTCCATGAAGAATAAAAGAAAGCATTCGTGCAAGAATATAGAATAATAAGATGCAGGGGGGATGACATGCCATCACCTCTTGCACCAGATTGAACATATGCTCCTTATCAGCCTTTGATTTTGCCACCTGCTTCTCTAGCTGCTCCATCTTGAGTTGTTGCTTCACATGCCTTAATCTCATGATATTTATGCACTCCACATATCCAAAGATAGTTGTGGAGGCTCTTTCCTGAGTTCTCCTGATCTCATTTTTGTACTGGGCCACAGTAGATTTCCAAGTCTGTACTTCAGTCGTTAAGGCATACTCCTGGCCTTCACACAAACTCTTGACCAGGTATGTTTGGGTGGCAGTCGAGGTTGTGACTATCTGGTCCACCTGAGTTCCTACTTCGACCCATATGGCCTTGGGCTTCTTAGCTTGCTGCCTATATTTCTTTATCCATTTCTACATTTTGTACACCTGTTTCCTCAATTTCCTGACTTCCATTTTGAACCGCATTGTCTCCTTAAACTGTATCTGATATCTTTTTTTGAATAGAAGTCTTCATTTCTCGCACAGCTCTATACATTCCCACTTCACTCATATTTCCTTTATTTCGGTAGCTGGAGGTAAATCCCCCGAGACACCTTCTACTATGTTGACTGTCGGTATTTCCTCCACTACCTACTTTTCTTCAATTATTTCGTGCTTCACTCCCTTCTTGCCCAACTGTTCCATTGGCTCAATCATCGGGACCACTTCGCTTGGTTCCTCCTCTTCGTCAACTACTATTTCTTCTTCATGCACACTCTCCATGACCAGTGATGCCGTGGTGAGATGTTTTCTTTCTAATGTGCCTATTAGAGTCCCTTCGAGGTCCTCAGCCTTAGGAACCTCTGTCTATTCTCTCCTCTTAGGCTTTGAAGTGCCTATCGCTTGAGTAACATCATCCCCACACCGTTGTGGTCTCTATGCTAAATTCAAAGCCATAGGAATGGAAAAATATTATTCTTCTTTCTGACGAGGGGAAAGAGTTACCATCGATCCTCTTGGGATAGAGGAGAAGAAGGAGAACTAGAACGAATCCTCAACATTTGGCCCTAAAGTCGATGTTGGTTCTTGTGGATCGGCGTTGACCTCACACCCTAGTTCTCCTAGTGTTTCCTCCACGGGTCCCCTGGTTTCCTCAGCTATGAGCCTTCTTTGTCCTTGTTCTTCTTCTTCCATGGGTTCTCTAGTTAGAGTAGTCACGACCCCTTCTCCAATTGGATTATCGTCCTCCATCAACTCCATGGTGTCAGGAGATCCCTGTGGGGTACACTTGGTCACAATATCGACCAATTTGCCCACTCTTGCCTGTTGTGGGTCTACCTCCATTGTCATCACACTATCCATTTTCTCTGCTAGTTCTACGGGCATGGATGGTTCTTGTGGGACAGCCTCGACCGTAGTACTAGAGGGCATCTTTATGAAAATATTTTTGTCTTCCATTTACTCCACAGTTTCGGATCGCTCTTAGGGAGTCATCTCTTCTTCAAGTTCTTCAGTTTCCATCTCCATCTCTTCTGCCTCCTCCTGGTCAATATACTTGTCATCCTCTGCATCTTAATCCATGGCTTTAGCTTAATCTGCCCTAGCAACCATAGTAGCTGCTATTTCCTCCTCTATGGAATCTCGAAACAGTTCCCATGGAATCAGGATCCTTCTGATGGCATTCATTACTAACAATTGAATCATGTTAGCCTCCCTTGAAATAGCGCCAAAATTTTGGGGTCCAGGTATGAACGATTTATTCACCCTAATCCGCCATTAATTTATCAATTCGGGTTTGTATCATTTCAGGGCAACGTGCAAGGTATATGCAGGGGCAAACACATAATCCATTCTGACCAAGGGTTCGCGATTAAGATTCAAAACATAGTTATATGATTAAATTAACTACAAAACTTTAGAAATAATCATAAACAGTAAAGAACTATAACAACACGCATAAACTAATAAGTGGTACACACACAAAGAAGCAACACCTGATTAGAAGAGTGGGCTTAGCTCTCTAATCAGGGTTGCGTTAGTCACAAAGAATATTGGAACAACAAAATAGGTAATACTTTATTAATCTATAGTAAGTGATTACAATATCGATGGGGAAACCCCCATTTACAAGAAAATTCTTTCTTTTATACACAACATATGAGAATAACATATCTCCCTAAAACATGGTAACCGCATACGCAAAAATATACATCACATGGAATGGCACCAACACAAGGCCCAAGAATAGTTCCAGGGGATCATGAATCCAGTTGCGCGGCCCCCTTCGGGTTGGTTGTTACCAGATCTATTGTGAAATGTTGAAGTGAGGGTTCCTATTCTCCAAGCTGCTATCAAACATTCAATTCAGTGCTGCAAATAGATAAGACTCTAGGACTTTACTTCATTATTTAAAATATTCCAATTGGACAAGTCAGGGTTATTTACCTTATATATTTAGCATAGCAACATGGGTAAATAAGTATAAAAAGGGTTAAAAAGGATGATAAAAATGGATAGAAAGCCATATTCGATGCCCAACACCCATTCCAGCAAAAAACGAGTTCCAAAAGTTTTAGTTAAATTTGGTGCTTGTGTATGATATCATTGTCTTATGTATGCAATGAAGTAAAAGCATTTCTTTGATAAAAAACAATGCCACTTGTGCAACCTTGCAAGTAGACTTCACAAGAATAAAATGAGAATTTTTAGTAATTTTTCTATGACTACCATGAGAGATTCATGTTGCCCCTAGACTTTAGGCAATCTAGTTATAAAATCTAGTGAAATAACTTTCATTCCCACTTTGGTATAGGTAAGGGATTAAAATATCCTAGTGGGTGTTGGTGTTTTTTCACCAGTTGGCACTCCTAACATCTTACCAAATAATTTGCAACTCTCCTCTTCAATCATGTCTATATTTCTTTTTAAGCTCATAAATCATTTTGTGATATCCAGGATGTGTTTCATATGGATTTTTATGATATTCTATGAAAAGTGACATTTTAATTTCATCTTCATCCAAGACATAAAGTCCATTTTATAAACTAATAATAATTCCACATTGATTTCATACTTTAATTATTTTTTTCAAGTAGTTTCAGTCCATAGATTATTATGAAACATTTCATAACTTTGATCTTCAAATATTTTTCATTTTACTAATTCTGAAAAAATTGTTTCACTTTTGCTAATAGTTATCTTTTATACCTTTTCTTAAACTTCGGCTTAATGCATATGCCACCTTATTTTCCATTCCCTTTATATTCTTGATCTCAAAATCATAGTCACTTAAGAATGTCATCCACCTAGCATTCTTGGAATTCATGTGAGTCTGGCTGAAATGACATTTCAGACTTATGTGATTTGTTATCAAAGTTAACTTCTTTCCAACCAAAAAATGTCTCCACATTCTTAGGGCTTGAATAAACTTTTCCAAGTCTAAACCATAAACTGCATAGTTATTTTTTTGTTACTTTAATTTCAGGTACTCATAAGCTATTACATGCCCTCTTGCATTAAATCTCCCCAAAGGCCTTCTAAATATGCATCTGTACATACAACAAATTATTTATTTGGTTCAACAATTTTAAATATTTGTGCTACTGTCAAAAGTTGTTTTAATCTCTCAAAACTTTCTTGGAATTTTTTTTCCACACAAATTTTGCAACCTTCTTTTGTAGCAAGGTTATGGGATGTGCTATATGGGAATAACCCTTGATAAATTTGTAGTAGAACCTAGTAATTCCCATAAATGATCTTTTGTCAACTGCATCTTTCGAAACTAGCCAATATAAAATGCCCTTAACCTTCTTCGGATCTACCATTATAAACTCCTTTGATATTAAATGGCCAACATAATGTACCTTGTCTTGAAATAACTCACAATTACTAAAATTTGGATTCAATTGATGTTCATGCAAGGTTTGCAACATTAATTCTAGGTGTTGTTCGTATTATTCTTGGTTGTTGAAGCAAATTATTATATCATCTATAAGTATTAATACAAACCTATTTAGAAACTTAATGAACACAATGGTCATGAAACACATGAAGGTAGAAGGTTCATTAGTAATCCCTAAGATTAACACTATAAATTCATAATGTATGTGCCTTGTGTGGAATGTTGTTCTTGGTATAGCCTCTTCTTTAATCCTCAGCTAGTGATAGTTTGGTTTGAGGTATATTTTTCAAAATATAGTCACCGCTCTTACTTGATCTAATAAATCATATTTCCTCAGAAAGGGGTACTAATTTTTGGAAGTAAACTTATTTAATTGATGTTAATCAATATAGAGTTTAAGGGTCCCATCCTTCTTCTTGGAAAAAATAACTATTGCACTCTATGATGACAAATTGGGTTCGATATACCCTTTATTAAGAATATCCTAAAATTGCATTTTTAATTCCAACAACTCAATTAGACTCATTTGATACATAACATTTGATATCGGGGTTTCCCCTTATATTATTTCCATGGAGAAATATATTTCTCTTTCTGAGTGCAGACGCAATATTTCATCACAGAACACATTTGGGTAGTACTCAATGACTTCCATCTCATTTATAGATATATTAGATTTGTTTAAAGAATGATCCTCCACTCGGATGGTGAAGTGTTTAGATCCTTTTCTTGCAACCCTTTTTAGCTGGAAGGATGATATTTACAATACATATACATGCCTTGGTATTCCCATTATAACTTGCACTTCTCCATTTTCGACTATATATGTAACAATTTTATCTAGGAAGTTTGCAATTGTTTGTTGCCTTTCCATCAAATCCATCCCTATCAAGACATCATATAATCCCAAGGGTATAATGTTTAAGTTTATCACATTTTTAATTCCATTTATAGATATTGAATATGCCTTTATCTAGTTCTTAAATTTCCTTCTTATCCTTGTGGTTAGTAGAACTAGCTAGCTGAACAATCCTTGGAATTTATTACTAACAACAAAACCTTGTTAGCCTCCCCGGCAACAGTGCCAAAATGTTCAATTGAACCTTGTTATCCTTACTAATGAATGCCAGGGATCATTCAACTATTAGTTGAACTAGACAACTGAACATTTTGGCACCATTGCCGGGGAGGCTAACAAGGTTCAGCTGTTAGTAATGAATGCCAGGGATCATTCAGCTAGCTAGTTCAACTAACCACAATGATAAGAAGGAAATTTACAAACTAGATAAAGGCACGTTCAATATCCATAAATGGAATTAAAACTATGATAAACTTAAATATTCTACCCTTGGGCTTATATGATGTCCTAATAGGGATGGATTTGAAGGAAAGGCATCAAATAATTGCAAACTTCGTAGATACAATTGTTCCATATATAGTTGAAAATGGAGAAGTGAAAGCTATAAGGGGAATACCAAGGCATGTATATGTATTGTAAATATCATCCTTCTAGTTAAAAAGAGTTGCAAGAAAAGGATCTAAACACTTCACCATCCAAGTGGAGTATCATTCTTTAAACAAATCTAATATATCTATAAATGAGATGGAAGTCATTGAGTACTACACGAAAGTGTTCTGTGACGAAATTTTGGGTCTCCATGGAAATAATATAAGGGGAAACCCTGATGTCAAATTCTATGTATCAGATGAGTCTAATTGAGTTGTTGGAATTAAAAATGAAATTGTAGGATATTCTTAATAAAGGGTATATCGAACCCAATTTGTCATCAAAGAGTGCACTGGTTCTTTTTTCCAAGATGAAGGATGGGACCCTTAAACTCTATATTGATTAACATCAATTAAATAAGTTTACTACTAAAAATAACTACCTCTTTCCGAGGAAATATGATCCGTTGGATCAAGTAAGAGGGGTGACTATAATTTCAAAAATATACCTCAAGCCGGACTATCACTTTCTGTGGATTAAAGAAGAGGATATACCAAGAACAACTTTCCACACAAGACACATACATTATGAATTTATAGTGTTAATCTTAGGGCTTACTAATGAACCTTCTACCTTCATGTGTTTTGTGACCATTGTGTTCAGTAAGTTTCTAGATAGGTTTGTGTTAATACTTATAGATGATATACTAATTTGCTTCAACACTCAAGAATAATACAAACAACACCTAGAATTAATGTTGCAAACCTTGCATGAACATCCATTGAATAGAAAATTTAGTAATTGTGAGTTCTTTCAGGACAAGATACATTATGTTGGCCAGTTAATATCCAAGGAGGTTATAATGGTAGATCCTAAGAAGGTTAAGGGCATTTTATATTGGCTAGTTTCAAAAGAAGTGGTTGACAAAAGATCATTTGTGGGAATTATTAGGTACTACTACAAATTTATCGAGGGTTATTCCCATATAGCACATCCCATAACCGCGTTACAGAAGAAGGTTGTAAAATTTGCGTGGAAAAAAAATTTCCAAGAAAGTTTTGAGAGATTAAAACAACTTCTGGCAGCAGCATTAATATTTAAAATTGTTGATTCGAATAAATAATTTGTTGTATGCACGGATGCATATTTAGAAGGCCTTTGGGGAGTGCTAATGCAAGAGGGCCATGTAATAGCTTATGAGTCCTCGAAATTGAAGTAACACAAAAATAACTATGTAGTTTATCATTTAGAGTTGGAAAAGTTTATTCAAGCCCTATGAATGTCAAGATATTTTTTGGTTGGAAAGAAGTTAACTTTGATAACAAATCACATAAATCTCAAATATTTTTTCAGCCAGAATCACATGAATGCCAGGAATGCTAGGTGGATGACATTCTTAAGTGACTATTATTTTGACATCAAGAATATATAGGGAAAGGAAAATAAGGTGGCATATGCATTAAGCTGAAGTTTAAGAAAAGTATGCAAAATAACTATTAGCAAAAGTGAAACAATTATTTTAGAATTAGTAAAACCAAAAATATTTAAAGATCAAAGTTATGAAATGTTTCATAATAATTGATGGAGTGAAATCTCAAAAATAATTAAAGTATGAAATCAATGAAGAATTATTATTGGTTTATAAAATGGACTTTATGTCTTGGATGAAGACGAAGTTAAAATATTACTTGTGGCAGAATATCATAAAAATCCATATGAAACACATCCTAGATATCACAAAATGATCTATGTGCTTAAAAAAAAATTAGCCATGAATGAAGAGGATAGTTGCAAATTATTTTGTAAGATGGTAGGAGTGCCCGTTGGTGAATGCAGAACACCAACACCCAGTGGAATGTTTTCGTCCCATAGCTATACCAAAGTTGAAATGGAAGTTATTTCACTGGACTTTATAACTAGATTGCCTAAAATCCAGGGGTAGCATGAATCTCTCATGGTAGTCATAGACAAATTACTAAAAATTCTCACTTTATTCTTGTGAAGTCTACTTGCAAGGTTGTAGAAGTGGCATTGTTTTTTATGAAAGAAATATTTTTACTTCATGGCATACATCATACAATGATATCATACACAACCACCTAATTTAACTAAAACTTTTGGAACTCGCTTTTTGTTGGAATCAGTGTTCGGCATCGAATCTAGCTATATTTTTGTCCATTTTTATCATCCTTTTTAACCCTTTGTATGCTTATTTACCCATGTTGTTATGCTAAACTTATAAGGTAAATAACCCTGACTTGTCCAATTGGAATATTTTAATTAATGAAGTAATGTCAAGAAGTCTTATCTATTCGTAGCATTGAATTGAATTTTTCACTGCAACTTGGAGAATAAGAACCCTCGCTTTAGCATTTCGCAATAGATCTAGTGATGGCTAGCCCAAAGGAGGTCGCACAGCTCAATTCATGATCCCCTGGAACTATTCCTGGGCCTTGTGTTGGTGCTGTTCTAACTGATGTATATTTCTGCATATGTGGTTACCATGTTTCAAGCAGATATGTTATTCTCCTGTGCTGTGTATAAAAGAAAGAATGTTCCTATAAATGGGGGTTCCACCATCTATATTGTAATCACCTATTATAGATTAATAAAGTGTTACATTTTTTTCTATTCCAAACTTCTCCATGACTAACACAGCCCTAATCAGAGAGTTGGTCTCGCTCTTCTGACTAGGTGTTGCCTCTGTGTGTCTGTATCATTTATTTGTTTATGCTTTCTGTTACAGTTCTTTACTATTTTCGATTAATTCTGAAGTTCTATATTTAATTTAATCTTATAGCTATGTTTTGAATCTTAACCGTGAACCCTTGGTTGAAACGAATTACGTGTTTGGCTCTGCATATACCTTGCGTGTTTCCTTGAAAGGATACACACCCAAATTGATAAATTAATGTCATATTAGGGTGAATAAATCGTTCATACCTGGACCCCAACATTTTGGTGTCATTTCTGGGGAGGCTAACAAGGTTCCTCTTCTGTAACAAGGTTATGAGATGTGCTATATCAAAATAACCCTTAATAAATTTGAACTAGTACCTAGTAATTCCCATAAATGATATTTTGTCAACCGCATCTTTCGAAACTAGCCAATAGAAAATGCCTTTAACCTTCTTGGGATCTACCATTATAACCTCTGTGGATATTAAATGGCCAAAATAATGTATCTTTCCCTGAAAGAACTCACAATTACTAAATTTTGAATTCAATTGATGCTCATGTAAGGTTTGCAACGTTAATTCTAGGTGTTGTTTTTATTTTTCATGAGTGTTGAAGCAAATTAGTATATCATCTATAAGTATTAACACAAACCTATATAGAAACTTACTGAATACAATGGCCATGAAACACATAAAGGTAGAAGGTTCATTATTAAGTCGTAAGATTAACAATATAAATTCATAATATATGTGTCTTGTGTGGAAAGTTGTTCTTGGTATATCCTCTTCTTTAATCCTCAACTAGTGATAGTCTGGTTTGAGGTATATTTTTGAAAATATAGTCACCTCTCTTACTTGATCCAATAAATCATCTTTCCTGAGAAGGAGGTAGTTATTTTTAGAAGTAAAATTATTTAATTGATGCTAACCAATATAGAGTTTAAGGGTCCCATCCTTCCTCTTGGAAAAAAGAACCAGTGCACTCTATGATCACAAATTAGGTTCAACATACCCTTTATTAAGAATATCCTACAATTACATTTTTAATTCCCAAAACTCAATTAAGCTCATCTGATACATAACATTTGATATCGGGGTTTCCCCTTATATTATTTCCATGGAGAAATGTATTTATCTTTCTAGGGGCAAACACAAAATTTCATCATAGAACACATCCACGTAGTACTCAATGACTTCCATCTCATTTATAGATATATTACATTTGTTTAAAGAATGATCCTCCGCTTGGATGGTGAAGTGTTTAGATCCTTTTCTTGCGACCCTTTTTAGCTAGAAGGATGATATTTACAATACATATACATGCCTTGTTATTCCCCTTATAACTTGCACTTCTCCAATTTCAACTATATATGTAACAATTTTATCTAGGATGTTTGTAATTGTTTAGTGCCTTTCCATCAAATCCATTCCTATCATGACATCATATAACTGCAAGGGTAGAATATTTAAGTTTATCTTAGTTTTAATTCCATTTATAGATATTGAATATGTCTTTATCTAGTTTGTAAATTTCCTTCTTATCCTTGTGGTTAGTTGAACTAGCTAGGAATTCTTGTATTTTTCAGAGTTAATTTACATTTTTCTACCAACTAAGTGCTAATATAGTTTAGGCTATTTCCATGATCTACTAATACATAAATAGTACCTTCAATTTTGACCATTGTGGACTGGTGTTATTTTTTACATCCTTCTAGTGTCACTTTCATACATGGTATGTTTTTCTATATGTCCTTGCATAAAGAGGCCTCCCCAAGGTGCTATAAATTTATCATTGATGTGCAAATATCAATAAATTTTCATAGTAAATAAGGTTCACCACAACCCCAACACCTAAGAGGTTCTTTATATGTACCATTACCTCCTTTATTGGCATTTGCTTGTTTAGACCCAACTTGAGATTAACTTTGTTCTTTTGGTGGTTGAATGTTATTTTTATTCTAGCTTCGGTTCTAGTTAATTTTTCTCATTTTCTTAAAGGACTGAGATTTACCACTCTTTCCACCTTGAACAATCAAATCTTTTTTCTTGTTGGACCAATATTTTAAACTTTCATTTTTCTTCTTGGCGTATTGATAACATATTCGAGCTTTTTCTATTACCCCATCCATGGTCTTTGGGTCATCATACTTGAATCTTTCCTCGAAGAAAGGTGGAAGACAACTTAAAATTCATTGTATCTTAGCATTTTTATCCTTAAGGTATGGTGCATAAAGTAGTCAATGAATAAACGTATTGACCAAGTATTCCATTTTCATTTTCCCCAACTATAGTTCATGAAATTCTTTAGCCCTCTCCTCAAACTAACATTTTTTCAAGTATTTCGATTTAAAGAAATGTTGAAATTATTCCCACCCAACTTATTTTCCCTTTATGTTATGAACTATCCTCATTGTTTCCCACCATGGGGAGGCCTTTTTTTGTAATTGATAAGTAGCAAGCTTGGATTTTGATTTGGTGAAATAATCAAAAACTTGAATATATATATTAATGTTAAGAAACATGTAATATCCCTATTTATATAACCCTATTGGTATGACTCCATTGAAGTTAGATAATAGTTAAGTTAGTGGTAGCTAATAATTGAGTTTAACATTTGAGATTAAATGTTTAAAATTATTAATAGAAGATATTTTATTTTATTTATTTTGATGAATGATTAATCAAATATCCTAGTTATTTAGATTTTTTGGTATAATCCTAATAAGTTAAATTTGGTTGAGTCTTTTTTTTCTTAGATGTGGTTCACGGACACCCTGGTCATCAGGTGGCTACTATGTCCACAAAAAAATCTGGGTTGATTGACCCTTAAAGGAATCAAGCCCCTCGACCAATAGCTAGGCCTATCCCTAAGGGCTTCGGGGAGAATGGACCGTGTGACCTCCCGATCGATGAGGCACTAATTTGACTAGCTTTGAGCTAACTCTTGGGGCTATTTTTTGGTTGAGTTTTACCATAGTTAAGAGTCGAGTTTGACATTTGAAATTAAATGTTTTAATTTAATTTGTGAGAAATATTAATTTTGTTACTTTTTGATGAGTGATAAATTAAATCTATAGGAATTTTTTAGGAATAAAGAGAATGGTTTTCCTGTAGTAATAACATCCAACCAGTCAAAGAAACAAATAGATTTGAAAAAGGACGAAGATCTAGAAGAACCGGGGGGGGGTCCCATTGGAACCTCTCGAAAGGTAGGGAGAAGGAAGAAGGGAAAAAACTATAGATTCATACCTTAGTATTAGCAGAGTGGGTGGGAGATAAATGTACACACTCTAGATAAACTGATATTATTGTGGAAAGAAAAAATAATAATTTCCAAACGTCACTGGTGGGATAGAAATACCACTAGAAAAGGAATCCTTGTGATGATCAAGACAACACTTGAGGGTGGTAGAGAGATTGTTCTTTCTAGGAAAAAATATTTTTGGCTCTCTCACTGATTGGGAACAAGCTTCAGGGTAGAAGAACTGAAAGCTTACTTATGGTTGGGTGAACTGGGAAATCCTTTTGTTTATTCCTGTAATGTAACAGATAAGTTTGATTTACCAAACTATGTTTCTTTTATTTTTCTTGAATTTTAGCCTTAGGCTCTGTGTGCTGATAGACCAATAATTAAAATGAGTGACTAGTTTGAAAAACATATTTTCCATGAATTACTATATACGCGTGTTTTTAAACTTGTGGAAGGAAGTTGTAAATGTATGTATAAGAAGAGAAGAGCATCATGTGAATAAATTTGCACTGTAACAACACTATACTCAAACATGTGAATCATGGGGACAAAATTTTGAAACAAGAAAAGTAAAGAGGCCATAAAACCCTCAAGGGAGTACCCTTATTTTAAAAAGTGCAAGGGAAACTCTTAAAGTTTGTGCTCCACTATGTGCACATTTTTCAATTCATTTTATGGTATCAAGGAATAAAATTGGCACAGGGTTAGTTCTAAGCTGATGGTTTGAAGGATACCATCCAATCCTACAGTCCCCACCTAGCTAAGCATGGTATATAAAAGAAACCATTGTATGTACATGATTATTAATTAAAAAGGAATGAGTAATCAATGAAATAGGAAAGAAATAATTGCCTATTGCTATATAGGGACAAGAAATAACCAATAATTTAGAAACATTAAAAATAGTTATTAAGAGTAGAGACATAGTAAATATTTCATTAAAAAAGTAAAGAAAAATATTTTTTTATAAAGAGGAAATTAAAGGTGAAGAGTTTTCACATTTAAAAAAAAATTATTCGATAGAAATTTATAGACTAGAATACTGATAAAAAGAGAAATCGACTGAAACATAGTTCACAAAGGGGACCAAGTTGAGTAAATAAGTATGGTATATTAGAAAAATTTCTTCCAATTCTGTAAGTTTCATTGAAGACTCTCCAAACAATAGTTGGATGACCTCATTTTAGAAAAATTACAAATGAATAAATTCAAAAAATCATGATAGATATGAATACCACAGCTTTTCATCCCAAGCCATAATTATAAATAAAGCTATAAAATGTTTTCTATTAGTCTAAAAATAAACCGTATATACACTTTGGAAAAGTATTTGAATTTCTCTCTACAACCCCACATCTCATATAGTGTTAACAATAACAATTGAAGGATCAATCCCTTAAAATAACTTAGAAAACTATGAGGAAAAACTTCAAAAATTTGTCTCTTTCCTTCTGTCAATAGAACCTTTAAGCCAATGTCAAGAGTAATATAAGAAAATAAGAAAGAAGAACTAGGTACCAAGGCAAGGTCATGCTCTTTGGAACAACATGTTGAAGGAATTCCAATGATGTCTTACCAACATGAAAGAACCCTCTCGTAAAAGAAGAGAACAAATGGGAAACTATTTTTGTTAGGATTAGTTGAGGGACTAGAATGCAAATAATTTTAAAAAATAAAACTAGGCAAGGTTTATATAATCTTGAAGAGAATAAATGATTTGATACCTTGTCTCTAAAGCCCTAAGCCTTTTATGAATAAAAATATGTAGATGGACACAAATTATTTAGAAAAAAAATCATTTGAAGATCCTCGTATCGAGAGCCAAGAAAACAAATAAAAATAGTTAATTACTCATTGAGCCTCTTCAGAAAAAGAAAAATAGTTCATAAGTGCCCTCTAAGAGATTTGGGGTAGGGAAAACCCTCACCTCTAATAGGCTAGTAAGTATAATGCTCTTGCGTGGAAACTAAGGATAAAGTGATCCATACAAGTACTAAGGAGATTCCTTAAAATCATAATTGTAAACATCAAAAAAGAAATAGAGCACAAATTCATTGCCACAGAAAGATTTCTTACTAGATGATTGAGGGATAGGTAAGAGTTCCATTGTAGTGGTTCATGTTTTAGATTCCCTTCTCATTTATTCTCAACTTTAGGAGGATTTAGGAAAAAAGAAATAAAAATACAACTGAAAACCCTAGGCTCTGCCCTCACAACATAAACATGCAAAGGAGAGAGCCAAGAGGGAAACCCCTAGTTTAGTGACAATCCTCTTAGCTGTCAAAAGTATGATCACTGTTGAATTTCAAAGGAGACATATACACCTCTATATGGTGTAAGAGAAGTGCATGCTTGAAGTTTGACAACTGGCGATACAAAAGATTTTAGCTAACCATAAAGATAATACCCACGACAAAGCTTAATATATGAAATACAAGGTTAATAAACACAATCTCCAATGAATTGCAAGGGATTAATTCCACACATTTCACGAGAAGCATAACCAAATGTTGTTTACATAACTTTACAAGTTTTTGAAATTAAGATATAACAACCATGTGATTGGAAGGAGTATCTAAGTTTAAGAATTTAAAATCATATTGTATTTATAATACTTAGATCCAAGGATCATTTGAATAATGTGGATGTTATGTTTAGTACCAATGCCCATTTGAGGTTATACGCATATTAATATAAAACAAACAAAACAAGGCCATTTCAACAAAACATTTGAGTTCCACTAATGGATTGAAAGTAAGGCAACAATAACACTTTAAAAGTGGAAAAGGGGTTAGGTCTAATTGAGCCACTACAACATAGTAGTATTTTTTTAAAGAAATAAAATAAAAAGTTGTGAGGAGATTATAATTTCACACATACTAGTTAGTAGTGATTTAGTGAGAATAAATATACAATTCTTTAAAAAAAAAAAAAAAATCATCATATTTTGCCTTGAAACAGCATAAAGACTATTCCATTAAAGTTGCAGTAACTAACTAAATCTATAGTTGGGTGTATGACAGGTGGTATGAGAGCCAAATGTTGCATCATTGGCATTTTTTGGTAATCGATAAGAGAAAAAGAAGTAGAAGTATGATACTATTTAGCATAAACATAGGTATGATTCTAATAAACTACATAACAATATATGCAGTATACTACTTTTGATGTGAGCTGTGTGTTTTACGTTTATAACCACATTGAAGAGTAGTAAGTAATAAAATCTAATGTAAAACTACGGTCATGACATTTGAATCTTAATGAGGATAACAGATAATTAAACCTCTTTTTCACCTATGAACAATCTTAAGCACTCTGTCGTGAAAGTGATAATTGACTACTAGCCTTTGCATATATGAAAACATTAATAGTACATTTAATGAACATGAATAAAGTTACAATGCAAAACATATAAGTGATGAATGCATATAATGTTTTGTGTGAAACAAAATATGGGGGCTATCCTTGAAAAGGATAATAGAGTGTGCCTTTAGATAGCAGAGATAAACAATGACTGTAATGGATGAA
Source organism: Pinus taeda (assembly GCA_000404065.3). Taxonomy (NCBI): domain Eukaryota; kingdom Viridiplantae; phylum Streptophyta; class Pinopsida; order Pinales; family Pinaceae; genus Pinus; species Pinus taeda. The sequence goes on from APFE031463190.1 coordinate 17,417, forward strand.
AGATGATTGAGTCCTATCATGATTACTAGTAGCATTGATTAGTTAGTATTGCATGACTAACTATTAAAACTTATATCCATGAATTATTTTGTATAAAACTTACTGGAAGTTGTAAACAAATGATTGTGATAATTACTTCATGTTTTGGTCCATTATAAATAGTACACTATGGAAATTGAGAATGTTTGGATTGTTACCCTCATGGTTATTGACATTTACACATTGATGATAAATCAATATCTTTGAATGAATAGAGTTACGTTTAAACTTTTATACACATGCAAATAAAACTCCAATGATTGCAAAAGTGAATACTAGTCTAACCACGCATACCTATGACAGCTAGTTCTTCAAGGTGATAAAGAAATTGGATTATCATACAGTAGTGTCATGAAAGTGACTTATTTGATAGCCCATCAAATTATAATAAGTACTAACATTATGTTTATTACCATGTTTGTTTCAACCTCACAACCTTATGAATTGATGATTCGATAGTGATGTTAGCTAGTATGAAACAATAATTGTTGATTAAATGCATATGCATAAATGAAATAATATGTTGCATGGGTTAGAAACTATGAGAATGTTAATGATTAAAGTATTGTTCCTTTAACTATTGGTCCAGAAAATAGCATTATGGAAGCTTTGTTTTGAAGCTCCTTAGATGTAGCATCTGGGAAGTGTATTCCTATCTTTTATGCTTACATTTGATGCATAAAAATGGTTAATGAAAGTAACAGGATCCATAGCTTCCTACATGTTGAATTATTGAAAACATTGATGCATGCAAAGGAATTATGAATGTATTGAAAAAATGTATTATGTATAATAGTATTTTGTATAAGGTATGTTTTTATAAAAAGTAATTAAATAATGTTGTTAATGGGATTAAGTATGGGTAGCATAATGGAAACATAAGAACTTGTGGAAGGTAAAATTTCACAATGTGAATTGCAAAAACATATAAGAAGGTGTATTGTTTAACATTCCAATATACAATATTGGTATTTTCTTTGCATGTTTATAATTATGTGAAACTTTGAAATGAATAATACCGGTATGGTATAGGATCATCAAATGTCAATAATGCAATCTTGTCAGTATTACTTTTAAAAATTTTGGAACCCATGTTGAGGGTCAAGTATGAATGCATGATGTACATAAATATTCCTTTTTCTTTAATGATAACGTGCATGTAGTCAGTCATGAATATTACAATGGGGAAGGTGCTAAAACGTAATTTCGCATGTTGGGAAGTTAATTTAAAATTGTTTGAGATAAATTCCATCAGACTAAATATAATTAGTTGGAGGTAAATGCCATGAATCTAGTTTTGATAAGAATTATTGTGGGAGAGAAAGGAAGCAGCTTCCAAAAAAAACATGAGCGGGAGAGCAAGACTAGTGGAGCCTTCTGAGTTTCTTCACTCTAAATTGATCAAGATAAGATATTGTTGGAGGAATAGGTATGAAATTTCCAAGAGAAATATTATATTGGACCTAGTATGGTCTTTATTAGAGAACTATTTGAAAACTGCTCAATATGGTTGTGAAAACTAGTTTTGATTGGTTTGGAGGAGCATTATTTGGCTAATTTGGTGCCCATAGTCAAACACATTAACTAATTAAAAAAGTGATGTGTTATTTTATTTTTTTTACTATGTGATTGTGTGAGAGTTCTATGTACATCTTGACAAGAAAAGAGCCTAATGCTCGGAAAGGAATTAATGTAAGTGTAGTTCCTTTATTGTATTACCAATCTTGTGAATTTTTTTAGAAAATGCTAAGGCAACATGCACTTGATGCATTTATTGATCATTTTGGTGGTTGTAGAGATATATGCTCTCCAAGTACTTGTAAAAGTATTGTGTGGATGTATTTAGCAGGGCCTAAGATAGTTTACACTTGGTGCAGTGATATATCACTTTCATGATTAGATGGCTAGGCGCTCTCTGAGTACTTGTATAAGTATTTCTATTAAAATTCACATTGCCTGAATGATGGATATTCAAAAGTATTTCATTTGATTGTGAATGATGGGAATAAAAGTGATTTGGTTGTGATTATTGTGATTATAGTGAATTGTTGATCTTACAATATAGGGTGCTTTTTATGAAGGATGTTAAACCACCCTAGGTGGTTATTGTTGGGATATCAAACTATTCTTAGAGTGTTTTCTGTAACTAAGAAACCCATTATTGTCTAAAACTAAAGGGAAAACAGAATGCATAAAGTGACCATGATCCCTTAAGCTGGTAAAGATATTTTATTTTATCTATGAATTTGAATAATGGCAAAGTGATAAAAATTTAAAATGTATATGACATAATAGTTGTTAAGTTGGTCTTCATTAAAAGAATGCATGAGTATCTTATTAGTTTCTCGGAAAGGAGAACATGTGCTTATACACACATAGTTATGTTGCTAAGTTCTTAAAAAAGGAATTAAGTGTGAGATGCATAAAATAATAGACATCATGTTAATCCTTCAAGGGAATCCTTGTCAATCTACTATACAATCTACTGAGCCTAGCTTTTTTTCCTAAGAATTATTTGTTATACATGTGAGTATGATTATTTTTGTATCATGTCATGTGTGCATGACATTATGAAAATAGATAGTTTTAAATAATAATAAAACTATGTTAACCAAGCATGGAAGTAAATTTCTACCACAATATGGATAAATGGATGGTAATTGAATGTCTTGGAGCAACCCAGTGGAATGGTAGTTATGACTTAGAAATAACTTAGTGTTAAAGCAAAGTTTTATAGCTTCAAGGTATATCCACAACTATCAAGAGAAATCTCTAAAATTAGCTTTTCCTAGTTGAGGTGTTGTTTTGTTGACTATTAGAAATATTTAAAATGTGTTCTAAAGTGATGGATTACTTATACTATAATAACACAATATATGTGGGGCTTTCATTGCATATTCAAGTCCAAACTCGGAGAAAACTAGCAAAAAGGCAACTAAGATGAACATAGTCAAGTCCACTTGGACAAAAGACGCAAAAATACGACAACCATGAAAATGTAGGAAAAGGAGATTATCCTAATCATTACTAAGGCATAACTAATGCATATGCAACATCTAAGATTAAAACAGAAGCATCAATATTGATACCTTTGAGATAAGTACACTAGTTCTTATTATCATCAAAGGCAAGAAAAATAAATGGTTCTCGGAATGTTGTTGTCACTATGTAGATGACTTAGATAAGGATGACATTTCATACTTTAAATATTTATTGTGGAACCACACTGTGGGTTCCCTATCATTTGGCATGGCCATTAGACTAATAATAATCGTAATAATAATAATAATAATAATAATAATAATAATAATTATTATTATTATTATTTATTATTTTATGGTTAATGTGCTTATACTAATGTTGCTAACTCTTATTAAATACAGACTACCAACCCTTTCTAGGTTATGGAGCATGTTGATGACCTTATGGGTACACGTTACTAATATTTGTTAGGTACATAGATAATAAATAATGATTCAACATAGTTACTGATCAGATGGAAACTATTACCTCAAATGGGTACTCGAGCCCAAAAATCCAAAAAAAAACATGAAAAAAATACCCAAAAATAAAATGTGTTGATTTTGCAGCACCAATTTTTTCAGAGTAAATTTTCAATGTTTTTTAAAAGTAACATTAAAAAATAGTAGAAAACATTTAATTTGGTGCAAAAAACACCTTGAAAACGAAAAATGTTGATCCCAAAATAACGTCATTTTCTCGGGGTACATTTCAACATTTTTTAATAATGACGTTAAAAATAAAATGTGATGACTTGGAAAAGCTTTAAATTTTCAATAATTTTCAAGCATGCCATTAAAGATAAAATCTTATGTTTTTGAAAAGCATTAAAATTCCAACAATTTTTAAGCATGAAATTAAATTTAAAATATCACTTCTTTGAAAAAACTTTAAATTCCAACAATTTTCAGACACGGTGCTAAGAAAACATACTTATAACTCTTTTCAACCATAGCATTTAAGATCAAATATCACAACTTAGAAAAACATTAAAATCTTGCCAATTTTTCAAACATGGAATTAAGACAAAAGATTATGGCTACAAAACAATCTTAAGTTTTCAAAATATTTCAAGCATGACATTATGGAAACATTTTATAACTAAAGAAACTTTAAAAATGAACACATGAATGAATGAGTTATTATATCAAGAGTATTTTTTTTTAAATGCCAAATGTATAGCGATTTTGAAATTTTAGCTTAAGACAACTTGATATATTGCAAAAAAAAGAAAAAAAATTTGCTACCAAATTGACAGAGAGTGTAGGTAAGCTCAACCCGTTGTAATGAAAACTTAAAGACCAACCATGAAATTGACACATTGCGGGAGCAAACTCGATTCATTATAATGAAAAATGTAAAATCAATTATCAAATTGCACATAATGGGATTGGGTTGCTAGACAAGCATTGACATACACCAGAC
>APFE031463190.1:22981-47024 GCA_000404065.3 Pinus taeda
AAAAATTATCCGCACTTAATACATTAAGAATTTTAAAGTGTAAAAAATAAGTCCTCTAAACAAAAATGGTTGATGCTCATGAACGCTTTTCAAAATCAAGATGAAAATCACTAACAAAAATGAATGTTTACACTTGATACATTAAAATATTTAAAGTATAAAAAATAAGTCCTCTAAAAAAATGTGTTGATGTTGCATCATCACTTTCCTAAATCCACATGAAAATCACTAACATTTAAATAAAATGTTCAAACTTGATACATAAAAAAAATTGAAGTGCCAAAAGTATGCTCCAAATAAAGAAAAGGCATTTTGAATCACCATTTTTCAAAATCGACTGTTTTTTTGCTACATGAAAAAACATGTACTATATAGTTTTCTTGTTTGATCGGTAACTATATTATTCTTGTATGGTGTGAATGAGAACATGCTAAAAATAGAATCTGGATTTAAGGAATCAAATTTACTCTAAAAATTGAGTCACCCCTACCAATACAATGTTACAGAAGAACTTTGGGCCTTCTGAAACTTTTCCAAAATTATTCCAAGAAAAAAAAAAATATGAAACACTGAGGACGATGTTCCTTAAAAAGCGGAATATGTAATATCCCAAAGGAGAAATATGTAATATCCCGAGTTATATAGCCATATTGAGTTATATAACCATATTGGTATAACTCTATTGAAATTAGATAATGGTTAATTTGGTTGTAGCTAATAATTAAGTTAACATTTGAGATTAAATGTTTTAATCTTTCCATGTAAGATATTCAATTTTATTTATTTCAATGAATGATTAATAAAATAGCCGAGTTATTAAGATATGTTGGTATGACCCTAACAAGTTAATTATGGTTATTTGAAATTAAATGTTTTAATTTAATTTGTGAAAAATATTAACTTTCTTAATATTTGATTAATGATAAATTAGAACTAAACTGCAATCCGTTAAAGAAACAGTTAGAGTTAGTTATAATCCAAGAAAAGGGAAGTAATCAAGATGGAGAAATATTTAGAAGAGGGGGCGATGGGCGCGGAATTCCATTGAAACTTCTGGAAAATGAGCAAAAGGAAGAGGCAATAAAACTAGAGATGCATACTCTAGTATTAGCAGAGTCGGTGGGAGATAAATTCCCAGACCCTAAATCAATTGATATTAGTATTAGCAGAGTCGGTGGGAGATAAATTCCCAGACCCTAAATCAATTGATATTACTGTGGAAAGCGAAAAAAATAATTGCTAGAGAAAGCAAAGAGAATAATTGCTAGACATCACTGGAGGGAGAGAAATAACAGTGGAAAAAGAATCCTTGTGATGAGCAGGACACCACTTGAGGGTGGCATAGAGATTTTTCTTTTTGTGAAGAAATATTTCTAGTTCTCTCACTAATTGGGAACAAGCTTGCGGTTAGGAAAGTTGAAAGCTTTCTTACGATCGGGTGGACCGGGAATTTCTTTCGATTATTTCTTTAGTGTAACAAATAAGTTTGGTTTACTAAACTGTGTTTCATTTATTTTTCTTGAATTTCTAACTTCGACTGTGTGTGGCAGTAGACCAATATTGAAAATGCATGACTAGTTTGGAAAACATATCTTCTATGAATTATTATATTCATATACATGTGTGTCTATATACCTGTGGACAAAAGTGGTAAATCTAGATACAAGAACATACGTTGACCATGGCGTGAAGAAATTTGCGCGTAACAACACTCTATGGGAAGGTATGAATCAAGCGGATAAATTTTTTAAACATGAAAAGTAAAGAGGGTATAAAACCATTGAGAGAGTACCTTTATTTCAAAAAGGGAAAGGAAGAATTTTAAATTTTGTGCTCCATTGTGTGCAAGTTTGTGTGCAAGTTTTTCAATTGAATTAATGAAATCAAGGAATAAAAGTAGCACAGGGTTAGTTCTGAGCCAACAGTCTCAAGGGGACCATATACTCCTACATTCCCCAACTATCTAAGTATGGTCTATAAAGGAAACCAATGTATGTGCATTCTTATTAATTCAAAAAGAACGAGTAACCAGTGAAATAGGAAAGAAAGAATTGCCATGTACCGAGTGTGTATATATATATCCCGAAATAGTAACAATACTTTTAAAGAGTTAAAACATAAAAAATATTTTAGAAAAGGCACAAAATTATTTATCTCAATACAAAATTGAAGGTCAGGAGTTTCTGCACTTTAAAAAATGCCATTCGACACAAATTCATAGACTGAAATACTGATAAAAAGAGGAATGTACTGAAGCATAGCTCACAGAGGGGACTGAGTTAAATAAATGAGTATGATATAGAAAAAATAATGCATGAAAAAAATATTGCATATGCGTCGAGGGAAAATATTATTGATTTTGCATAAGCTCTTCAGCTATAATGGCTGCTAAGTAACCATGCTTTCCAGAAAAGAATAATGCATGAAAAAAATATTGCATATGCATTTACAGTAATTTATTTTTCCTGATGCCTTGGAAATTATTGCATGGTTTTAATGCATTAATTTAATGCATTAAAAATTTGTAGTGATTTGTGTGTAAAAGGATAAGGAATTCATGATATTTACCTGGAAAATATTGTGCATATCCATGCATATCTACTACGCTAGATTCTTTAAAAACAAAAATAAGTTAAACATTTGTTAAAAAAGGCCACAAAAATTTCTGGTGGATAGATAGTAGTAATGTTTTCTTGGAAAAGATACAAAAAAAAATTGATGGTGCTTAGATATTAGTAATGTTTTCCTGAAAATATCTCGAGAAATTTTGAGTTTTTAATTTCTTCGAAAAGGATTCATGAATTATTATGCGTAGAAATATACTTTGTGTGTAAATTCACAAATTAAAAAGAACATCTAATAGGAAAAACAACTCTCAGAAGGAAAAGTGTGTATTTTGATAGATCTTAGGAAAAGATAAATATGAATATACATGGAAAAAAGAGTAGCTAAATTCAATAGATTTTTTTGAATATAAATATGCATTTACTGGGAAGAATCAATATTTATGTATTCATAAAATGATTAGCTATTAAATAGATATGTGGGAAAAAAAAATGTAATTGCATGCATGAGAAGAATAACTAATATGTTAGCTATCTTTTGAAGAGGTTATATATTTGCATACAATAAAATATAGCTATTATTTATTTACATGCATAAATAATAGATATTATGCGTTTCATTTTGAAAATAAATAATAGATATTAAGTGTTTCATTTTGAAAGGAAATATAAGTTTTCAGGCCAGTAAGATATATGCCCACACAACTAATAACTATTATATTAAATTATTGAAAATGAATTTGTGCATATATATAATAATTATTGTATAAATTCTTCGAAAAATGAAACGTGTTTGTGTGTTCTAATTTTTAAAAAAAAAATGGAAAAAACTACATGGTTCTTGGGTGTATGAGCATAGGTTAAATACATTTATTTTCTTAAGAATATTTGTTGTGAAATTCGGGAAAAGTTCTTACGGATTTTTTATTTGTAAGAATTAAGTTATGCAAGATGTATTACTTGAAAAAGGTTAAATGTGAACCTTGCACAACTAAAGAATAATTATTTTTTATACCTTTTGAAAAGAAATGTATATTTACCTAAAGATTAGTTGATTAAGATAGATTTATTGAAAAGAAATTCACTTTACACACATGAAAAGGAAAACTATTGAGATATATTTCTTGAGGGGAAATGTAGTTTGCATGCATGAAAGAAATAAATAATTGGAATTTCATGCATAAAGGAGCAACTATCATGTTAGTTTCCTTTGGAAAAGATTATGTCCGCATGAAAGCGTAATAGTTATTATTTTATTTTGATTATTTTTTCATACAAATGAATTAATTAATGTGTTATTTTCCTGGAAAAGAAACGTGCATATTGCATGCAGAAAATAATGGTTAATGTTGTTCATTTTAATAAAATTTATTGTGCTAGAAGAGGGTATAGTTATATACACCAACCACAGTATTAGCTTTTATTTGAAAATGAATATTTATTTACATAGTCTTTTTAAACAATGTTATGTATAGTTATATACACCAACCACAATATTAGCTTTTATTTGAAAATGAATATTTATTTACATAGTCTTTTTAAACAATGTTATGAATATACCAGAACAATATCTTATATGTTCTTATGAATTTGCAAATAAGATTATGTTAGGTTTCATTTGGAAAGATTATACGTTTGCATACAAGATTGTGTGAAGGTTTCTTTTGGGAAAGATTCTTTTTGGAAAATAAATAAAATAAAATATATGTATATATATATATATATATATATATATATATATATATATATATATATATATGTATGCTTTTAGGAACAATAACCATTTGTGTTAGCTTTATTTTACGTATTTACATGCACCAAAAATAAAACCCTACATAGGGAGAATAGATACTATGTTTGACCTCTTCAAAAGAACAAATATGTATTGCATAGATATAATGTTCGACTTATTGAAAATAATGCTTTATAATAGGAGAAAGTCTATTTTCATGTCCAAGAAGAAAAGTTATTTTGTGAAAGGTAACATGTGTTGATATGATATGGGCTAATGGGTTGGGTTCTTTTGGATAAATCTAATGTAGATGCATACAATGAATACATGAAGTGGTTTTCCTTTTGAATAAGTTTATATAAATACATTCAAGAAGTTGAAAGGTAAGATGCTAATATTGTTTAAAAGAATATGGACAATTGTATTGGTTTTCCTTTGGAAAAGAATGTGAGCTTCTGCGAGGGGAGTAGTAATTGATGTGGTATATATTGATAGACACGAATTGATAGTTATATGTTTATAATTAATTCATGTGAAATGTTGTTAAAGGGATCATATCGTGATATTTTTTTTATATTTCATATATGCACATAAATAGATGTTGTAGAATCATTAATAAAGATAGATTATTGGTTCATTAATACTTTATCTAATCATGATATCAGAGTCTATTGACGACAACAATGGAAGTAAATAATAGTGACTTATGGAAATGATAGATTATATTTAACATTGTGGCAAGCGAGGAACTAATGGTCCATGTAGATTAAGGAGTGTTGGCTACAACATGGTCCACTGATGGTAACAATGGGGCCACAAAGGCATAAATATTGTGAAATTGTGGGTAAATGATATCATGATAATTGTAATAGCTTCTCGCTAGACATGTTGTACTTAAAAGATATTTATTTGTAAATGACAATTTTTAAGGCATGAGCTCCCTTACAATCCATTGAGTGAGGGGTCAACACCCTCATGAGTGTTTAATAAAAAACAAAAAAAAATGTTGGCTTTCACCCTATAAGGTTTCTAGGATATGATCAGTGTCTAATAATGCAATTTCCCATGGTGCCATTTTGATGATGTTGATTCCATGCATAATGTGTCATTTACATTACAAAGTATGTGATTAATTAACCTAGTTGAATGAATCATGGAAATGATGCAAGGTTAAATCACGATCTTTATGATAATATGCTATAATAGTGGATGTTATGTTATGTAACTTCTTATTCCTTTAATAAATATTAATTTATTTAATGATGAATATTATATCTAATCTCTAGTAAAGGAAAATGGAATAATTAATTCAAAAAGTTACACGTGTAAAATGTGTAAATTTTTTCTAATCCTATGCCTTTTCATGTAAGGCTTACCAAGGGATATTACATTTGTTTCGCATTAATTTTTCTTCACATTATGAAGTTTTATGGTACCTCGTATACACAAATTTGTTCAATTTTTTGACTTCTCAACACATTTCATATGGTAATTAACACATGGTGGAGCAGGACAATCTCCTATGTGTCTCTGGCACACACTGACAAATCCAAGGCTCTAGATTGTGTTTCAACAAGAGACAACTTCGATTGGTTGACCAAGTGCATTTACCCCATTTGGCTGACACCGTATCATTGTACATTTTCGTCATCAAAGGTTTGGATCTGTGCCCTTTGGTGTTGGATCTGTTCCCTTTGGTGTCAAACCTTACTGTATGCTCTCTTTGATTGTTGGATTTTTATGGTTCCATTGAGAAATTCCTCAAGGGTCTTATAATATTTTCCGTTAGGGTTGATGATTCCTTTTATTTTTGCTATGATTACAAGAGGTAAAAGTGAGTTTAAACATAAGTCTTCCACTAGATATTTTATTTTAAACTAGATTTTATATGATCATCGTGAGACTTGGGGTTCTCATTTGCTTCATCATTACTTCTTACAGGATAAATTCATCAACAAAAATGATGGTTTTTGGGTTATTCTCATGAATATCCTCAAATACAAAAGTGAACACACCAAAACCCTTAGATTACAGGGGTCATAGTCAAATACAAAAGTGAACACACGGAAACCCTTAGATTACAGGGGTCATAGTCAAAGGAGTTGTAAAAGAAATTTCAGGTATAAATTGTTAAGGAACCCTAAATCTCTAATTTCCTTAACTATTGTATTATTTTTATAATGTATACTCTAAGTTTTTCTCCCCTCTCCTACAAGGTGTGATGGAAAAGGAGGTTCAATATCTTGCCTCCTCTCTAGGTGATATTTTCTTCAAACCTTGGTACTTTGTTCCCTTGTCATTATTTTATATATTTTATATTGTGAGTTATAGAGACTCATATTGTTTGCATATTAAACACATAGGTACAGTAGTTCCATTAGATTGGAAAGGGTCCTTTCTGTTGGCTTCTTCCTTGTTTTTTTAATAATTAGCATTAGTTCGAGGTTATATATATATATAGATATAGATATATATAGATAAACTCATCTTTCCATGTTATTTTTGATGACTAGATGACACCCATTGGCACGACTAGGTTGCTACACTTTGAATGCTCTTCTTATTCCCGTGATAGGTCTATTCAAATCATTAGGGTTAAGAACTTTTCTAGAAATTTTAGTGGCGATGACCCTCTCTCCTTCTTTCTTATGTAACTTGGGGTTTCGAGTAGTAATTTATTATGGCATTGTATGGTTGCTTGCATGAGGGTTCTTTTATGTTTTCTGGTATACTTTTTTTATATAAAATTTTCTTTAAAACTTGAGGCCTTCTGGACTTTATGGTTCTAAAAGGAATAAGGGTTATTGTCAATATTATATATATATATATTATATATATATATATATTATATATATATATATATATATATATATATATATATATATATCCTTGCAATATCTTACACTTCCATTCTATATTCTATTAAAAGAACTCTTCCTCGAACTCTCTGCTTAAGGTCTAAACTCTAAACCCTTATGGGCATTTATTTTTTAAAAAACCTTTTGTATAATGTTGTTATCAGAATTATTAACTACTTCTTGAATAACCATATATCGAAAATTATTTACTTATGCATATGTCGATGAGTAAAATATCTCCTTTGTTTTTCTCAGAACAATCTTTAATACTTGATAAATATTTGTTTAACAAATTTGCCTTCCTTACTTATTTAATTGTTCACGCTTCCTTTTATTTGTGTAGAATCTTTATTTTTTTTAAGAATTTGATGTTGTGTGTAATATCTATGTATAGTTCATTCTTACAATTTTCTTTTATTATATACATATAGGTATATAAAAATACTTTGATCTATATTTGTGTTATCTTATCTAGTTCATAGAAAACTATGGTTACCTGTATTAGGAAATCACCACTAGTTCCCTGCGTCCTAATCCATTGATGCCTTAGTCTGACTCTATGAAACTCTAAGGGTGATAATTTACTCTCAGTTATTCCTAAGTCTAACTTGGGGATACACCCCAAAATTTAACCTTTTCATAGTAGTGGTTATTAAATAACTTGAACCATTTCTCTCCACAATAAAAAAACATTGTTATGTAAAGACAAGTCTTATATCATTTAGTTTGAGAGTTACTTTATGTTATATTTTCCTGAATTATACATAACACATGTCACAAAGGCATATCTATGTGCACAAACAATCATAATATTTACCTTCACTTGTAGACATATGTTTTATTTAATTTGAATTGTGGTTTCTATCTCTTGTCTACCTTCAATCACAAAGTTAGTCCAACAAATGAATTTCTCTAATTATAAATTGATTCCAGAACCTGTAACTAATATCTCAACCACAACATAACCACAATATCTCAACCACAACATAACCACAATTCGCACAACTCATAAAAGTACTTCAAATACTAAATACTTATATTTCTACTTAATGAATTAATATAAAGGCTTCCACGTTCCTCCCCAAGCATGGAAATGATCACTTACTATCCCTATCACTAGACCTTGTGTCATTGAAGCAATAATATGCATTGCAACAAATCGACTAGAAATAAAAGTAGATGCCTAAACAATAGAGTTATAACCAATAACTCTAGATATATATCTCATTATAATCCATAAATACTATTAGTAGAGGTAGCCACTATACATTAAGAAGTATCATCATCAGATGATAAGAATATAGAAAATACTCAAACCTCTATTAGTTAATCTAAATTTAATAATGAAAAAGGTAGAGCCATTTTTAATAACGTATAGTTGTGTTAGTGGAGAAAATATAATATGTCATTTTGAACAATATTTGCAGATGGATATAGATAATTAGGGGGTATAATTAGCTTGTATGAAATAATAAACAATTACTAATCCATTATGGGTAATATCTCATGTGGTCTTTCTTACCAATTCTATCGAACTATATGAAAATTCTTGTTCAGTTTAGTCTCTCTAGCTAGTTATTCAAGTGAAATTTGGAGTTTTGTAATAAAATACACTATCGACTAAGAAACTCTCTTATTATGTTATCTTTTCCACTAAGGTTGTAATATAGGTATAGGCCCTAATAAATAGGTACATAATCATGGGTATTCTTTCCAAGTTGTATTTCAACCAACTTGGGCGAGGGAGGTAGGTTATACCATAGGAAATCAAGATTTTATAGGATAGATTGCATGAGAACCATAGTCTCTTTCTCCACCTAATTGAAGTTGATATAATTGAACATATCGAAATATCATAGCTAGATTTAGTTTTAGATACACAAATAGATACAAAGAAGATGAGGAAGATGGTATTGAGACATCACTCATGAGAAAAGTTATTTGCTATAGCCAAAAAATTGTTTTTTAATAAATATCCTAATTAATAGCTCAACTAAAGAGTACATTATAATTATGATAAACTTAGAATTTGGTAATATAACATTATTGCATTTCAAAATAAAAAATAACTATTTTAATTACTTCTAAGAATAATATTTTGATGTTAATAATATGATTTGAAATCACAATGTTTGAGTATATAGAAACACATAAATATTTTCCTATTATAAATTTGAACACTGGAAGAAAAAAATTAATTCATTGAATAAAGTTGAGGGAGATAATGGAAGGAAAAGGAATATAATATGAATAATTACTAGAAATACCTACTAAAAACATATAAATATTAGTTATTAAATAAAATATATGGTTATACAAAGTCCCACAAATTTGTTTGAACAAACAAACCCAACAACATCGAGTATACATTGTGTAAGATGGAATAATATTCAGCGTTACCATTTCAACTTGTTTATTACAACTGTTTGTGATCACCCTTGAAGTTTTTTTCTAATTGTTCATATAGTTAATGTTTATCATTTTAGATAGTATAGTATTCAATACTATGATGAAATCTTGTCGTCTAATGCTATCCACATTTGAAATTTCAACGGGATACCCATAGGGAGCTAAAAAAATGAACTATATAAGGGATATGTAATAACATGTAGACTAAATTATGTGAAACATAGTAAATGAAGATATAATATCATTATGATCAAAATTAATTTTAATTTAATTGTGTTTATAAAAACAAAAACACTCATAAGCCAATATAGATTGTACAATAACTTTATGAGATTCTGGAGAACCATACCAAATTCAGAAAGCCAACAATTCTTCAAAAAAATATTCCTCGCGCCTAATTTATAGTGCAGCATATCATTCTCTATCTTTTTAATCACTTTTGTATAATACTTAATAAGAAAAACCATAGTCATTAAGGGGCATATGGTAATTTGATTTACCGTTATAAAAACCAAACCAATATCATAAACAAGTTCTGTAAGCTCCAGAAAGGTGGTTCTTTCCAAGGTCCATGTGACTACACTTTCAATAACCTCTCAAGCCAAGGTTTTGGGAAATCCTTCCCTTTTCCAAAATTTATATTACTCTTTATGGAACGAAACCCTAGCTTTGAGGATCCTAAAATAAATCAATTTTTCACATATGGTGTCCGAGGAGGGAGTTTCCATTAGCTATAAATTGGTTCTAGCATTTCAATGGAATTTTTAGATTGTCCATTCAAGTCCAAAATTTAATTTTATGGCTAGTTGCAACTTGCTTTTTGGGGGCATTGAGAGACATATATTTAATTTGGTTTAATGGTATAAAAATGAAAATTAATAATATAAATGATTTTCTTAAGAACTAAACAATTTTCCTTGTGATGTCTCATGTGACCACACTACCCACAGTCTCTTGATTTATGGTTTTTCAAAATCCACTCTATTATGCAAAATTTGCATTGGTTTTTATTGAATAAATTCTTAGGGGTGAAGACCCTCAAATAAATACATTTTCAACCTATGGAATTCTTGGAGGGATGTTCCCCTAGTTCCTAGCTTAGTGGTAGGAGTTTAACAAAATTGATAGCTCACCCATCTTAGTATTAAATTTTATGGCTAGTTAGAACATGGTTCTTGGAACTTTTTATTGATATATAGTGAATTTGTTCAAAGGTATAAAAGCCAAATTGAATAGCATAAATGAGTTCCACAATATCTAACAATATTTTTTGGAAATCCCATGTAATCGCACTACTCATAATATCTTCAGCCAAGGTTTTCTAAAATCCACTCCCTTGTCAAAAATTTGTACTTATCTTTTTTAAGAAAACCCTAACTTTGAATATCCTCAAATAAATTTTTTTAGCCTACCAAATCCTTGTAGGGAGGTAGGTGCTGCTAGATATAACCCCATGTAAAGGATATAAATGTAAAGGATATAAAGGAATTTACATATTTCACATCCATTTCCTAGATTGAATTTTATGGCCATTTGCAACTCACTCCCTAAATTCATTCAAGGACATATAGTGAATTTGGTCTATGCATTTAAAAACCAAACTAAGTAGCGTAATAATGTTTTTATAAATTCTCGTTTTCTTATTCTTATATCAGGGAAAATGTACTCATTGATATCATACATTAAAACTAAATTTTAAATAAAGTTTCGCTTAATAATACTATAATAATTATTATTTGTTATTATTATAATGGTTAATTCAATTTAAATTTAGCTTTCATAGTTGTGGAGAAGGAATGAGATGTGGGCCAATAAAAATTTATATCAAGTCTTTGATAAGCTTAGTTTTCCTCACCCTAGTTCCAATTTTGTATTCGAAAATCGTAGGAATGTTAAAAATATTATTTAATTAAAATGATTGTTTTAAGAAGTGCTTTCCAATTTAATATAGTTATAACAGTTATAACATTATGTTAGGTAAATATTTTAATTTGTGTTAAATAATATATAAAATAAAAAATAAAAAATATTATTTTTATTTAAATAAATAGAAAAAAAAAAAATAATAATTTTTTATTAATTAAAATATTTAAATTAATCATTATATAAAAATAAAATAAAAATAGTTATTATTAATTAATGATTAAATCAGCTTAAATTTATTTAATTATAGATTTATTAACTACTTTAGAAGTATTAACCTTTCTTCACTTTACACTCAGAAAAATTTACTCATAAATTCTAAATTTACTCATAAATTCTAAATTGATGATGATGATGGTGGTGGTGGTTAACGTACCAAACATTGATCTATCAAACCTAAAGAAACAAATTAATGGGGCTGTTGTAAAATTTAGTTATTTTGTTTAAAAAAGTTGATGTAAACTAATTTTTAAATTTTGTTGTCTTGATATAATTTAAAGAGATATTTGTAGTGTCACACATTGAAATTATATATATGAAGGGAAGGGTTGGGTTTCATCTTTAATATAACATAAGAGAATTATAAGCCAAATTTATGAATTTAAAGTCATATTCCTATTTAATTCTTTGTTCTCACTTATAAAAATTTGAGTCCTAATCCCTACAAGAATTCTTCCCTTGGCATAGCCTGAACACAACAACTAGCAATGTTAGTAATAATGAAGCAATAAAAACAAAAACTCTAATGAGAAAAACTTTGAATTTGATGAAACTTTTTTTGTATGTTGTCACCCAATTGAATTGAATTTATCATGATGATCAAGTCTAAGAATATCCCTTCTCTTATCATTTTATGGGCACAAAGGTCGTACCAATGCTTGGGTTCAATGTTGCATTATTGCTATGATACCATAGGTCGATAATAGCAATCAACAAGTTCAACAGACTGTTTCTAGATCATCTTATCCTTTATTTCTTATTGACCGAAGAGCACATCCCCACGGTAGGCATGAAAAGGTAAGCTTGAACTGAGTATAGCGAGGTTAGTAAGGAGGGTGAGACCAGGTTGGGATACGCAATATGAGTGATGATAATAGATTTCCATTTAGTGTTTGGATAACTAATAAACTTACTTCAATGATGTTATAATTAATGGAGAATAGGCTATTATTGTTACATAGTTGTGATTTTCCTTTCTGTAGTTATTCAATTCATGGAATGTGATTTGTTGTCCCTAACAAATTGTATCTATTTAATATTCAGATTAATGTGAAGCTAATGTGTGGTGTTTTGCTTGAGGTAGCTCTTGGTGATCTGCACTTGTGAGCTCCTCTTGTTTTGGTTTTCCATTTCTTGTCTTCTCTATGCAACTCTTGACATGTTATCAAAGTTGCAAGTCTGAGGGAGCTGGTACATGAGTGGGAGTGAGAGCCGATACCTGAGTGGGAGTGGTCGACGCAATTGAAGCTATGCCATCATGATCGTGGCGTTGTTTGAAGGGAGAGTCGCGTCGATCCACCTATTGCCCTTCTGCAATTTTTTATTTCTGTGATGGTGTGGATTCACTATGAATACATGCAAAGTACTTCACGGATCCGTGTGGGACGGTCGCACCGACCTTGAGCAAGCCGTGGAGGAGGTCTCATCTCCATTTGATTGTTTGCAGGATCATAGCAGTGGAGTGTTGTTGCTGCATCCACATGGAGGAGAACTGCTTGACAACTACTCTTAACTTGTAGCTTGAGAGCTACCAGTGTTGGATGCTGAGGTGACATGAGGAGGCTGAGATCGCTTAACACAGCTATTGATCGGCATAAGGTTCATTGCAGACACCCCGAGGAGGAAAATCCATTGAGGGGGGGCATGATCTAGGCACCAGATCATCACTTGTGTAGATCGGCAGTGGTGGCATCAGTGGCAGTGGAGGAAGCTATGAGAAGAAGGAGAAGACTACTGTCATGTGGTAAGCTGCTGGTACGTGATAAGTAGGAGAAGAATGTAGGAGGCTGGGATGGCCATGGAGAAGACTAATGCCCTCATAAAGTCACAGTGATTTTTTTTTTTTTTGCTACTTTAGAAAAAAAAAAAAACAGGGTGATAGTCATAGATCGACTGTTTTCTTTATTGCTTGACACTGGTTTGCTACTCCTCCTCCTTCCCACAGTGGGCACCAATGTGAGCAAAATGATTGGTGTGGTGCAAAAATAATTATTTCTGAAGGAAGGCAATCAAGTAAAAAAAAAGGGGTGTGAAAACTGAATGTGCCATTTTTTAATACTTGTTGAATCATTTAGATAATTAAAGTTTTTTTATTGAAGTTTTTTTTTCAAAAATCTAATTAAGATACGGATTTTTTTAATTGAAGGGCTCTACATTATTCTGAAGGGACTTATTATTTGATATAAGGGAGGCATTTTCTTTTAAAAGGAATTTGGAGTGATCATTTTTTTAAAAGAAGATCTGGGGTTGGTTTTAAATTATTGAATTTTTTTTTTATTCATCCAAAATGAATAATCAAATTGTTTAATCTTATCTCAATGAGAGTAATAAGCTTGATGGTTCCAATTACACTAATTGCAAGTTTAAGCTCCAGACTTTGCTTGAGGGACAAAATGGCTATGGCATTGCCACCAATGATGAGGTCAAACCAACTACTGCAATTGGTGGATCAAATACAACAATTCAAGGCTGGGACAAAACGGAGATGAAGGCAAAGGTTCTCCTAAAGTTATCAGTCAAAGATTACATTATCCGTCATATTCTGGAGTGCAAGACGACGAATGATATATGGACGATTCTCAAAGAAATGTACGAGATCAAGAACACCAGTTGAACTTTATACCTCAGGAAGAAGATTCTCTCCATCAAAATGGAGGAGAATGAGTCTGTTTCTTCATTCATATCCTGGATAACTGAGGTTAAAGATAAATTAACTGATATCGGTGAGAATGTGTCGAATGGTGATCTAGTACTAATTACCATGAACAACATGACAAAATATTATCAGATGTTTATAATGGGATTGGATACAAGAGAAAAGCCTCCAGGCTTTGAAGAGCTGACCGGGATCTTGCTACAAGAAGAAGAAAGGAGCTTGTCCCTCAAACCTCAAAATCTAGATCTTTCATTGATGACCAAGTTCAAGCCAAACGGGAAAGCAGTGGTTGATCACAGAAAAGGAAGCATATCACAAAAAAGGAAACCACAAGGTATGACCTCGCATAAACATGACTCTACTGCTAAATTTTTTTATTCTGGTAAGATATGCCATATTGCTAAATTTTGCCATAAGAAAAAGGAAAATGGGGAGATGTACTAGCAGAAAAGGCATGCAGGTCATCTCTCTGATGCAAATGAGAACCAAGATGTCAGATTATTTATTTTTGAGACCGCGCTAGCCACTAAGGAGGATGAATCAGATATCTGGTTCGTAGATTTTGGTGCCTCCTCACATATGACAGGTAACAAGTAATGGTTCAAAAATTTTAGAGAATCCAACATTGGGGTAAAAGTATACCTTGGAGATGATAGAGGATATGGGATCAAGGGACATGGAGATGTCCTTGTCATTGTACCTGATGGAAACATCATGAATATATCTTATGTGTGGTATATAATTGGTATTAAGAAGAACTTGATTTCTGTATCAAATATTACAGATCAGGATCTCAAGGTAGAATTCTTTAAATCTTATTGTATTATTAAAGACTTGTTGGACCAGATGAAGCCTATTGCTACATGTGTTCGTATAGGAGGACTCTACAAACTAGATGTGAAGAGTACACCACAGCAAGCATTGATGTCATCGGATAAGTTTGCTGAAAACTTGTGGCATCAGAGACTTGGGGACATCAATTTCAGTGATCTTCTACTGTTGTAGAACAAAAGTATGGTGAATGGTCTTCCTGTTTTGAAAAAGTTACATACTAATTGTGAAGCATGTGCATTCAGTAAACAACATAGAGATGAATATCCTCCTGTTAAAAATAAAAAATAGAGGGATACACTTGAACTTGTACATAATGATTTATGTGGGCCTATGCAAACAGGATCATTAGGTGGGGCATACTATTTTCTAATCTTTGTTGATGATTGTACAAGATTCACATGGCTGTGTTTTCTTGGACTGAAGAGTCATTCCTTTGAGTATTTCAAGTAGTTCAGGAACATGATTGATAAGCAGACAGGAAATTTCATCAGGTTTCTTCGTTCAAATTAAGCCAGAGAATTCAAGAAAGGGAATTTCATCAAATACTGCAAAGAGCATGGGATACAGAAGCAGTTTACAACACCTTACACTCCTCAGCGGAATGGAGTAGCTGAGAGGAAAAATAGAACAGTGGTGGAGTGTGCTCACAGTATGTTGATTGGTAAGAATCTAACTAATGGCTTTTGGGCAAAAGCTGTCAATACTGCAATGTATTTGAAGAATAGGAGTCCCACTAAAAGTCTTGATTATAAAACTCCTTTTGAAGCATTGTTTGGCTTCAAGCCTGTAGTAAGTCATCTTAGAGTATTTGGTTGTAAAGCTTTACAAATGTTCGCAAAGAAAACAGGATGAAGTTAGATTCAAAGGTGATTAAATATACTTTCATTAGATACTGCTGTGAGTATAAGGTTGATAAGTTTTTAGATCCTTCTACTCAGA
Source organism: Pinus taeda (assembly GCA_000404065.3). Classification (NCBI taxonomy): domain Eukaryota; kingdom Viridiplantae; phylum Streptophyta; class Pinopsida; order Pinales; family Pinaceae; genus Pinus; species Pinus taeda. Next base: position 39,116 of record APFE031463190.1, read on the forward strand.
AGGTGTTTTTTAGTAGAGACGTAGTATTCTATGAACAGGTTGATGATGGAAATGCTATTCAAGATAATGAGGAATGGCATGTACCCTTACTTTGAGATGAGGATGTTGAAATAGGGATTAGTCAACAATAATAACAACACCAACAACAACAAGATAAAGAGGAGGAAATTGAGTTAAATCCACAGAGAGAAGAACAGAGAAAAATAGTTGACACCCCACCAGTAAAGAGATCTAGCAGGCCAAAACAGTTACCAACTTGGTATAGGGATTGTGCACTCATGACTGGTATGTTAAACATTGCAGAACCTTCTAATTTTCATGAAGCTAGTAAGAGTTGTGAATGGAGGGAAGCAATGAAGGAGGAATATGAATATATTATTAAAAATAGTGCTTGGGATCTAGTAAAGCTTCCTCATGGTAAACAACCCATAGGTTGAAGATGGTTATTTAAGTTGAAATTTAAAGAAGATGAGTCTATTGACAAGTATAATGCAAGGTTGGTTGCAAAGGGGTACTCCCAAAACGAAGGTATTGACTTTGAGGAAACATTTGTCCCTGTTTCAAAATTAAATATTATTAGATTGATTATTGATTTAGACACTAAGCATCATTGGAAAACACATCATTTAGATGTTAAATCTGCTTTCTTAAATGGCGATTTAAAAGAAGAAGTATACCTAATGCAACTTGAGGGGTTTGTTAAGAAGGGAGAAGAGCAGTTAGATTGTAGATTAAAGAAACCTTTATATGGTTTAAAACAGGTTCCTAGATCCTAGTACGACAAAATTGATTCATTTTTCCTCATGCATGGTTATAAACATAGAAAAAATGGTCCTAATTTGTATACTGTGTTTAATGATGAGGGGAAAATAGTGTTGATTTCTTTATATGTAGATGATCTGATCATGGTAGGAATTGCAGACAATCTCATTGAAGAAATCAAGCAGTAGTTATCATAGAAATTTGAAATGAAGGACCTTGGAGGATTGCATTATTGTTTGGGTCTAGAAGTTTGGAGAGATTCAAGACAAACTTTCTTGTCCCAGAGTAAGTATGCTAAGAGTTTGTTGACTAAATTTAAAATGGATGAGTGCAAGGTTGCATTTGTTCCTTTACAACAGAATAGAAAAATTCAAGTGAATGATGGTTCGAAATATGAAAATGCTACATTGTATAGATACTTGGTTGGTAGTCTTGTCTATTTGACTACAACGAGACCAGATCTAGCTTATGCACTGAGTGTTTTGAGTTATTTCATGACTCAACCTCATGAGAACTATTGGCTTGTAGCAAAAGGAGTATTGAGGAATCTTAAAGGAACTTCAAACTTTGGTAATTTGCGTTGTGATTCATTTGATGTTAGCTTGACTGGTTATACAAACTTTGATTGGGTGAGAAATTTAGATGATAGAATATCAATTACAGGTTATGCCTTTAACATTGGATCTAGCGTCATCTCTTGGTGCAGTAAGAAGAAACATACTGTAGCGCTACCTCAACAGAAGCAAAATATCAGGCTATGTGTGCAGCAACACGTGAGGCAGTTTGGTTGCATAGACTTCTCCAAGATGCAGGAGAAGAATGGACAGAGTTATGGTTATCAATTGAAATAATCAAAGTTCCATCAGACTGGCTTACAATCCTATGTTTTATAAAAACACTAAGCACATAGACACTCAATTTCAGTTTGTTAGGTAAAAGGTTCAGTCTAAAGAGATTTGTGTTGAATATTATAATTCTTGTGATAATATGGCTAATATTTACTAAGCCTGTTAAAAGCTAGAATTTTCAGTTGTTTAGGGACATATTATGTGTTTTTAAGACTGCTTTCTTCATTAAGGGGGAGTGTTAGAATTAATGGAGAATGGGCTATTACTATTATGTAGTTATGATTTTCCTTTCTATAGTTATTCAATTCTTATTCTCCTGGGATATGATTTGTTGTCACTAACAAATTGTATCTATTTGATATTCAGATTAATTTGAATCTAATGTGTGGCATTTTTCTTAAGGTAGCTCCTAGTGATCCACACGTGTGATCTCCTCTTGTTTTGGTTTATCATTTCATGTCTTCCCTGTGCAACTCTTGACAAATGATGTTTTGGATGAAATTACCAAATGGCTGTAACATATAATTATACTCATGTAAACTATAATTCATTTTCAACTTTAAATAATAATATTTAAATAATAGTAATTCGGTATGAATTCTTAACTCAAAATTGTTTTTTATTTGTATTGATAACTTTAATTTATCTTCATTTTATAATTCGGGAAAGGCATATATATTTCAACTTCAAGTAAAAGTAGGTTGGTTGATTTTATTTTATAAATATAATTGGACGGGAGAGATTAAATCTTGGGCATATCTAGGGTGAATATGACCAGAATATGCTCCGTCTGACGGCTCTGCCATGAGGGAGCGTGGAGCGATGTAAAAAAATTGTTACATGTTATTTTTTTAAATAAAATTGGGTCAGGGTTACTTGAAACGAGAACGAGCTTTGGAAAATCTTCCATTTCACGTATTTTGTGATCCTCTAAGTTCATGACATTATTGCATAATATTTTTCAAGGTATATGTCTTATCGTAATTGCTTGGCTGAATGCAGATAATCGAATCCCTTCTTTCGAATCTTGGGTTCATTAAGGGCTTGCAATTCAGCATTGGACTTTCACACTTCGATTTTCTCTATCATGTACACCCCGATGAAATAAAAGAGAGAAAAAGCGGTATCTGGTAAACACCTCATGTGTGGTTGAATCTCTTCTTCCCAAAAATAGTCAAATTTCATTTCAAGATCTTTAAAAATATAATCATCGAAGGAGTGGATGGATTAATGGTCATATATCTTGTCAACAGAAACTTGACCCCACCCAAATTCTATCAATGAACATTTTTTTTATGTGGTGTTGTAACCTGCTTATAAGCTTACATGCACATCTGTCTTTCCATGCCCAAGTGGGATTCTTGCACGTCCACTGTTACTCCCACCGAGGATATCTTATCTGCAATATTGCTCCTTCATTTCAACAAACCTTACCCACAGGGGCATCCTCTCTCATTTGTCCTCGATCAATGATAACATTATTCTTAAGGCTTGTATAGAAAATGACATCCCTGTGGTAAAATATCTTGGTCATCATAAAAAATGGAGATAGAATGTGTTAGAAAAAAATTACACAATAGAGGAGAGGAGTCTTGCTCAGAAATTACTTGCGAAAAAGTCAACTTCATTTGCAGTAAGGATATTGCAACTACAAAGAGTTTTAATTGAAATTGAAATTTAACACTAAAACCAAAAAGGTCTCGGTAAATCTATTCATGAAGGTTTAAAACCATATCACAATAAACCATGCTTTAGATTGCAGAGTAACTATCACAACAACACAGAGTAAAACGAAAATTCAAAATGTCAGATTTCCTGAACTTACACAAGCTGTAGACTCCAACTAAGAGTTGCATGGTAAATGTTTTACCCCATACATATTTACCAACCATCATTAAGTTATTTAACTATGTGATGTGTTGCAGAATGGTCAGTGTTGTACTATTGCCCATACCTTATGTCCTTCCGTCTGCAAATAAAATTGCAACCCTCTAGTAATTGACTAGACAAGCATGGTGGTTATCAATGGGTTTAAGGTGATTGAGATTAATATTTCCAACACTTCCCCTTAATCATAATTTCCGCCATTGACAATTCCCAAAGAGTCTCTGGGATAAACTAAACATTCACGTGCTAATTTCTTTGTCAAAAGTATCGGCAAATTGTTCTTGTTACCTGCAGTGCTACAACACAATTTCACCATTGTTAATCAACTCTCTAATAAAATGATAATTATAATCAATATGCTTGGTCCTCTTGTGAAAGACAAAATTCTTTGATAATGCAATTGCAGATGTGTTGTCACAAAAAACAACTGGTGTTCCCTCTTGGTCATGGCGAAGATCCCTCAACATTCTTCTAATCCAAACTACTTGATAGGTATTGTTGTTGTGATGACATATTCAGTTTATGCTGTTGATAATGAAACTATCGGCTGCTTCTTCGAGGAGCATGAAATGTCTCCAAAACCCAAATAAAAAACATATCCTGACGTGCCCTTTCTGTCATCGACATTTCCAGCCCAATCACTATCAGTGTAACCAACAGCCTGAAATCATCTATTGCAGTGTACAAAATACCATACTTTTTAGTCCCATTGACATACCTTAGAATCATTTTTGTTGCTTTATAACGTGTTTCCTTGGATGTCTCCATGAACCTTGACACCAAACTCACTGCATAAATTATATCCAGCCTAGTGGCATTCAAACACATCAAACAGCCTACCATGCTTTTGTGCACTATTGGATTGACATTGCTGTTGCAATTTTCTTTGCTCAACTTCAACCCTATGACAGTTGGAGTTGGTATGGGCTTGTTGTTCTTCATATTAAACCTCTCCAAAGTGTCTTCTACATACTCTGCTTGAGAAATAACAATGTCATTTTTTGTTTGCTTCACTTCTATGCCCAAAAAATCCCTTAACAACCCCAAGTTTGTCATTTCATATTCATTCTTCGTGACTTGCCTGAAATCAACGATGAGGAAATCATCGCTGCTTGTAAAAATAAAATCATCTACATATAAGATGATAATAAGAATCTTACCATCACTCTCTTTGATGTTGAGAGTAGGCTCACCATCACATTTTTTGAAACCATTGTCCAACAAGTAGGCATCTATCATGTTGTACCATGCAAACAGTGCTTGCTTCAGCCCATAAAGAGCTTTCCTCAACAGATACACTTTGTCTTCTTTGCCTTATACCTCATAACCAGTTGGTTGCAAAAACATACACTTCCTCTTTCAACACTCCATTCGAGAATGCTAATTTTACATCCATTTGATACACTTTCCATTTATGTTGTGTGACAATTTCCACAACTATAAGCATTATCTCCATCCTTGCGACTGGTTCAAACGTCTCTACATAATCTCTTCCATGTTGTTTCTTGTATCCTTTGACAAGTAGTCTCGCTTTATGCCTTTCAATCTTCCTGTTGACATTGCTTTTGGTCATATAGACCCACTTCACTCCAATGTCTTCTTTTCCTTGTGGAAGGTTCATTAACTACCATGTGTCATTCGTTTCTATTGCTTCTATTTCTTCCTCCATCATCGCAACCAATTTTTCTTCTTTGAATGCATCTTCAAAATGGATTGTGTCATCTGCATTACAAAAAAATGCACGTAAGCTATCCAGACCAATGCTACTATCAACATCATATTGTTCATAAATCTCATTTAAATTTTCAAATTTTGGTCTTCCTGTGCTTGTTGAAGATGGGCTTGACATGTCATTTGGTGTTGCGCTTTGCAATGTGCTTAGAGAAGCACTTGCTTGACTGTGTGGTGTTGTCCAATTATTTATCGATGGTGTTACTTGTTGCCTACTTTTTTGCGCTTGAATATGTTATGAAACCAACTCACAAAAAGATAGAAAAGATAGATCAATGCCTTAGAATTCAACCTCTTTGAGGGGGCAACCTCCTTTGCATTACACAAATGAATGTATCTTTGATGATTCAAATGAAAAAACCTCCTTCTATATATAGGAGTCTAAGGAGTCACAATATAACCCAGCCGACCTAACAATAATAATATAAAGGCACTAAAATAACAATAGAGGGATTCTATGGGGCACGGTAATAAGAATATGGGGACAATAGGGACACAACGATATTCATAAGGGATATAACTACAATAGTAATGGGTTAATCACTAGTATTATAGTGACCTAAGATGCCCCTCTCCTTCGAAAATATGATGTCCTCAATGGTTGAGTAGTTCTGGATGCTTCTGTATAAAATTCTCATCCTCCCATGTCAACTCTTTGGCGGATAAGTTCTTCCACTAGATGAGATACTCCGAAATTGATTGATTTCATAGCTGTCAACTTCTTTTTTCTATGACTACTTCCGGTTCCAATATAATTTTTCCTTCCTTGTCAAGTTCTGGAAATATTGTTTGAACTGGGAGCTTGTCGCCTATAACCTTCTTTAAGCATGAAACATGGAAAACTGGGTGCACTCGAGAAGCTATACGAAGCTCCAATTTGTATGCCATAGTACTAATCTTTTGCAACACCTTGTACGAACCATAATACTTTGGTGATAATTTATCATCCTTCTTATCTTGTTTGAGGGACATTTGTTTATATGGTTGTAGCCGTAGGAATGCCCAATCCACTACATCAAAACTTCTTTCACTGTGACGTTGATCTGCCTGTTTTTTCATTCTATTCTACGCCAACACAAGGCTATCCTTTAAGAGTTGGAGGACTTGTTGTTGATGTTCGATGTGATGTTCCACTACTTGAAGCTTAGAATTTTCTCTTAAATATGATGTGATGGATGGTGTTTGATACCCATAAAGTGCCATAAATGGGGTCATTTTTGTTGCTGTATGGAAGGAAGTGTTATACCACCATTCAGCCAGAGGCAAAACCATTTGACCCATTTTGTCTATTTATCAGATACAAAGCAATGAAGATATCCTTCCAAACATTTGTTTACTATCTCAGTTTTCCCATCAGATTGAGGATGATAAGATGAGCTATGAGCTAACTGAGTATCAAGACAAGAAAGTAATTATGTCCAAAATTTTCCAGTTAAAATGGGATCTCTGTCGCTTACAATAATCTTTGGGTTCCCATGTAGCTTTTGAATTATTTCCATAAATGCAGTAGAAATTGTATTGGTTTTAAATGGATGTGATAATGCACAAAAGTATGCATACTTGGTAAGTCTATCAACTACCACCATAATGACACTCTCTCCTTCAAACTTGGGTAAACCTATGATAAAATCCATTGAAACCTCCTCCCAACGTTGGCTTGGGATGGAAAAAGGTTGTAATAGACCCGGGGTCTTTATTTGTTGGCAAACCAAACATTCTGCCACAAACTTTTGAAAATTCGATTTAAGGCCATCCTAAAAAAGTTCCTTCTTAACCCTGTGGTAAGCTTTTAAAAATCTTGAGTGCCCTCCTAAGGGAGAAGTGTGCAATTCCATAAAAATATTTTGTTTGAGTTGGGAATTCTTACAGAGGTATAAGCGATCTTTGTACCATAACGAATCATTTTTCTAGCTAAATGTATCAGAGGTAGTGGAATCTTGTTGTAACTTTTGAATAAGTGCCCACACTTCTTCATCATTCTTCCATTCCTCCCTTGCTTCATTTATCCAATCTGGTTGGATAATAGAAATGTCACACAACGATGATTCCACATCCTCATCCTTTCTTGAGAGTGCATCTTCCACCACATTTTGCTTCCCTTTTTTGTAGATTATTTCAAAGTCATAACCCAACATCTTTTTGACCCACTTTTGTTGCTCTTTAGAGGATAATATTTGTTCTAAAAAGTATTTAAGGCTATCATGATCCATTTTTACCTTGAAGTGTCTTCCCATTAGGTAGGGTTGCCATTTCTTAAGTGCATGTAGTATTGCCAACATTTCCTTCTCATAAATACCTTTGTATAAAAACTTTCCCTTGACTCGACGACTTTCAAAAGCAATGGATCTTTCATCTTGCATTAAAACAACACCAATTCCATTTCCTGAAGCATCACATTACACAAGATTTTTTTTTGTGAAGTCTGGTGTAGCTAAGACTGGTGCTTTTCACATTGCCTCTTTAAGATGTTCGAAGGCATTTTTTTCTTTTGGAGTCCATGAAAATGCATCTTTCTTCAATAATGTTGTTAGAGGTGCTGATATTCTCCCATAATTCTTAACAAACTTGGGATAATACCCTGTCAACCCGAGAAATCCTCGCATATGCTTTATGGATGTGGGGATTTTCCATTCCTTAATATCTTTAATTTTGCTAGGGTCTACCTTAACTCCTTCATGAGA
>APFE031463190.1:55566-70411 GCA_000404065.3 Pinus taeda
AACAATAATAAAAAATAACAAAAATGGAATTTCCAATCTTAAATTATGGACAAGTAGCAAAAATGTTTAGTCAAAAACAAACTAATACACAGTGAAAAGTAAAATTAAAAGCCTAATACCATGCCTACTACAGGTATAATAAAACTATTATAGGTCTAACATATATATTCTTTTTTTTTTTCATCACAAACATTTTTTTTATTTTATTTAAAAATATATATAAATTTCTAAAATAGTAAAAACATTAGCATTGAGAATATCGTCCGTTAATCTAAATAATCAAACTATGATTAAGTTAGTAAAAATTGTTAAACCTATTTATAAACTTCTGATTTTTTTTATATAATAAATGATGTAAAAATAAATATAAAACGCTATTTTAATATTAATATTATATAATACTAGAATGAAAAAAATAAAAACACAATATTTTATATAATAAACGATGAAAAAATAAATATAAAAAAGGTAATTTCAAAAAAACCATGCTAAGCCACGCCAATCAAATTTTTTGAAAGTTCAATTTCTCATTCTGAGCTGAAATCACATTGGTCGTATTTGACCGTTCTTAATCAAATCGCATTGGTTCTTTCTTAACCTGGTTTGTGATAGAGTGTGGAACATTTTCCAATTAATAACTAGTAAATGTGTGTTTTGTTTGTCAAAATATCAGCACTTAAAAGCAGCCGTGCCCAGATTTCATGTCAAACCCACAAGGGAAATGACCCCTTACAAAATAAACATCTAAAAATTCAACATGGGTTGGTTTCTCTCACCGTAAAAATGTTTTGTGAACCACAATCGTCTGCGTTTGGCTGATTATTTTCACAGGTATTACAAACCTTCAATGCTTGCAGAGAAAGGAAATGTTAAGGAAAATACAAACTAAACTCGGAATATTAGCTTTTCAAGTTTTATCTGGTCTCTTGGGTCTCTGGCAAATTGCGATCAACAAGAAACCAGCAACATTCCATGACATTGAATCAATTTTGAAAAATGTAACAAAAAAATATAAATTTCCTTCAAATATGAAATAAACCCCAACATACCTATATATGTTATTCTTAATTCTTCATGAAAAAAAATTACCCCTCCTCCTGCCCCTTAAAAATATCGGATTATATTGAATTATCCTCACTAATTATATAGAATGATCCACACTTCTTAGTGAGTGAATTACACGCGATTTTTATTTAAATTTCTTTCAAATGAGAATTCAATTAATTTTTTTTTATTAACGGCTACGATGGCTATTTTAGCGCCCTACGCATTGATTCCCGAGTAGTGGGTACACTAGATAATGGTGTACACTCTAAAATATATGACAGCATATATGTGGAACATGTGAAAATTTTTGCGCCACACGCATTGATCCCTGGGCAGTGGGTACATTAGATAATGGTGTACACTCTAAAATATATGACAGTATATATATGGAACATGTGAAAATTCGATGGTATGTAAATCACAGATCCCACAGCACACATAATGTAGACTGCGTAAGCCTATCGCTGTACGAGGCCTCTACATGAGCGTCATCGCTTTGACCTATAGCTACACTAAATTTCTGGAGTACAATCGTGGATTCCGACATCTTGACGTTAACTTCAAATATAATATCGAATTACAAGTTATAACTAAACTTATTGTATAAATAAATTGTTTATAACTTTTCTGGAAAATAAATAATTGTTTGTAAGTTGCATTTGGCATGGTATGGGTACGTTGTGTCATAAATGGGTCCGCATCTGCACTCAGCTAGGGCTCACGAGCTTCATCAGAGTATGATGGGGTACTTTCAACAACTAACATGCGTCTTTTTCAACCACATGGATAAGGTTGCTCGTCGCACTCTCATTTCCCGGGAAAATACAAACAAATCCACAGCAGATCAGAAGGCACGACATTACGGTTTGGTTTGGGTTGCCATGATTCATTGGATTCAGCCAGAATTGAAAACGAAAAACCCTTCGGTCCAGGAAGGAAATTCTATTTAAATTCTCGGTTCTTTCAATTTCCAGTGAATGCCCATCAGATAGCCAGGCCGAGTTCGTCTGAGTTGTTTCTTGTTTCATATCTCTTTCGTACTAGGGTTTGCTTGTATGATGAAAATGGAGGTCTGGTCGAACTTGGGTTCGATCATGGCTACCGTGATATTGATACGGACTATAGTGAAGGATTACGCACCTCCAGAAGTCTATTATTTCTTTTCAAAATCGTTGCGCAGGTTCATAGGGTTTGTTTCTTCTTACATCTCAGTTGTCATCGACGAGAACGATGGCATGAAGGTAAGCGAAGTTTACGAGGCTGTGCAGACTTACCTGAGCGCAAGATCGACCTCGGCTGCCAAGAGATGATCGACCTCGGCTGCCAAGAGATTAAAACTGAAGAAGCCCAAGAATAACAAGGAATTTACCTTCAACATGGATAGGAACGAGCAGATTTCAGAGGAATTTGAGGGGATCAAAGTGTGGTGGGTTTTCTACAGCAGCGAACCTAAACAGCAGATCGTGTTGTCTCGGAATTCTGCATCCGAGGAGAAACGCTATTATGAGTTGACGTTTCACAAGAAACACAAGCAAAAGATATTCGATGTCTATCTTCCCCATATCATGGCCGAAGCCAAAGCGCTGGAGATTAGAAGCCGCTACAGAAAGATTTACACCAATAAATCCGACTCCAAGGACTTTGGATACTGGAACAGGGTGTGGACGCCTGTTGTGTTCGATCATCCTTCGACTTTTGAAACTCTGGCTCTAGAACCAGAAATGAAGCAAGAAATTATGGAAGATCTCCAGAGATTCTCGAGGGGAGAGAAATGTTACAAGCAAGTGGGGCGGGCATGGAAGCGGGGTTATTTGCTCTACGGTCCCCTGGAACTAGCAAGTCCAGTATGATTGTTGTCATGGCTAACTTTCTGGATGACAAAAAATCCCGTTGCCTTGAACGCCTATAGTTTCCATTCTCTAATTCCTTGAATATGTAGAAGTAGCATTGAATGCTCTGTAGTATTCTTAGTTGTATATAATTTGCATGATAAGCTGAATCATGGGAAGATTTAGTCCTACAGATTTAATATGTATAAGAAATAATTAAAAACCTTTTTCTTTAACAATAGTAGACACAGTACAGGTACACGGAAATTTAACGGAGAAAGAAGAAACAGTACATGGAAATTTAACGGAAAGGATGAGAAAGCATACGGTAACGCATAGGGATGGACAATGAAGGTAAGCTTGTCATCATAGAAGCGAAGGACCTTCTTCAGTGGCCATCATGAGTCCCTGCTGTCTGGACAGAGGGGGTCAAAGAACGCCTCCACCAGCACTGAATTCCCACGTAAACAATTCTTGTACACAAAGCCATCGTATCGTGGAGGAATTAGAAGCTGCGTCGTGATCGTCTGTGCTGTAAACACCACCATTAACAGTGCGAATAGCGTTCCCTTTGAAGCCATCGTGTCTGCTATATGCTCTCACCGTTTATGTGTCAAAGTCACCGTTAAAAAGGAGCGAAGATGCAATTGTAACAAAAAAACTGTATAGTCCACCTAAATTTAATTCAAAGAAAATCTATACTTTTTATACCTTTATATGTCCTTCGCTTCTACGGTATAATTGCATCTTCGCTCCCAAAAACCAGGAGCAAATATCAAAATGGGCGATTTTAAGAAAATTTGATTTCGTAAATATCAAAATGGGACGATTTTAACAAAATCCTATTTCGGTTAGCGTATCTGCCCTGGGCAAAAATAAAAAAATAAATTAATTTTTGAATAAAATGAGGGCTAATTATATAAAAAGAAAATTATTATTTTAATTAAAAATTCGCCCCATTAAAATATAAAAAGCCTTAAATTTCGCCTTTGGGCAATTATTCGCCCCTAAAATTACCCCTGCTAATAATCATAATTCTTTCCATTAAACCGAGGTATCTGAGGATTATTCAGGCTTGTTCTTGATGTTTCCATTTATGAGTGTAAAAGAAAATTTCTACCTGCTGGCAAATATTCTAAAATACAATATGCCCTCAAAACAATTTTAACTGCTAGTAAAAACACTTGTTTTTACACTAACAGGTTTTAACCAGCTCCGATACCATGTTAGAAAAAAATTACAAGGGCAAAGGAGAGGAGTTTGGCTTATAAGTCAGTTGTACAAAAGTCAAATTCAGTTGCAGAAAAGGTATCAAAACTACATGGAAGCTTAATTGAAATTGAAATTTAATGCATAACAAAATAGATTAAAACCAAAAAGGTTGTGGTGAATCTACTCATGAAGATTTAAAACCATATCGCGACAAACCATGCTTTAGATTATATTTGAGAACATGTGACATTTCAATACACTTGTCCAAAAATTTTCCTAGGTTAGATAAAGCTTCTTGAAAGTTAGAACCATAAGGAGTAAAATCATCCATATATATTTCCACTGCATCATGAACCAGTTTAGAAAATATACTCAATGCTACTCTCTGGAATGTGGCTAGAGCATTGCACAAAGCAAAAGGAAGGACCCGGTATGCAAAGGTACCCAAAGGACAAGTGAAAGTGGTCTTATCTTGTTCTTCCAGGCTGATCTGAATCTGATTGTACACGCTAAACCCATCTAGGTAGGAGAAAAACTTTTTCCCCGCCAGACCATCTAACACTTGATCTATGAAAGGCAAAGGAAAATGGTCCTTTTTAGTGGCCTTGCTTTGTTCCTACAAATCAACACATATTCTCTAGTTACCATTTTTCTTTGGCACTAGCACCAAAGGAGAGACCCATTCACTATCAGAGATGGGGTAGATGAATCCTGCATCAAGTAATTTTGGCAATTCTTCCTTAACAGTGCCTTTAACGGCTGGATTCATCCTCCTTTAAGGTTGGTCGACTAGTTTGAAATCTTCCTCAATGTATATGTGATGGGCACAAATTGAAGGGTGCACTCCCTTCATATCCTTATAACCCCAAGTGAAGGCATCTAAATGTTTTCTCAATAAGATGGACAATTCCTTCTCTTGGGAAGTGGATAGGGATGAGTTGATTTTCAAGGTTTTTTTCTCAGCCAAACTGTATATTCTTAACATGGAGAGAGGTTGTGTTGGCCACACAGATATCAGTTAAGGGATTGTCTAGGGTTCCTTTCACTACATCTTCTAATGGCAAAATACTAGGGGGTGGATTCTGAATTAAATTTTCAATGATGTCATCCTCATTTTATGGTTTACCCCCCATGACAGTTTCTACTACACATAGTGGTGCAGAATAGACTTCATCGTCATCCTCCTCCTCCAACCAGAGAGGTAGATCATGTTCTAGCAAGGGTTGGGCAAGAGGGTATAGGATTAGTTGCTTGGACATATGCCATTTTTGATGGTCATGTTCACAGCCTAGCAACTGATGTAAGCATCGACAGTGGCCAGCCAAGGTTTTCCTAGGATGAGAGGATACCTAGTGAGCTTTTCCTTCGGCTGGAGAACTAAGAAATAAGCAGGGTACTCCCAAGAATCAACGGAGACCATCACACCCTCCACAATCCCTTCAAGGGTCATGGTGGAGCAGTCTTCTAGTTGCAGCACTATCGTGGTCTTTCTCAAGGAGCCCTGGAGATTGCGTTTGAGCATGGTGTCCTTTTTCATCACATTAATGGTAGCACCCAGATCAATCGAGGTTTGTAGGATCATGGTGCCATTGATGTGGACATCAACTATTGGGCTTCCACGGTCTAGATATTTTAGACAGATTACCTGCCCCAACATCAGGTCGGACAGTTGTCCTATGACATTGATGGTTGGGGCATCTCTCTTGTGCCTAACTAGATTCCTGAAGCACTTCTCTTTGATCATCTTATTGTATATAGGCACATCCTTTATGGCTTGGAGAAGTGGTACCTTTACACATAATTGTTTCAATTCTCCCAAAAGTTTAGTTTCTTTTGGGGTGGGTTGTGTTGTCTTGGATAGTTTCTCAAGAAAGGGTAGAATTTCTTTTGGCTCACTTTCCTCTTTATCTTCCTCAACCTCCTAAGGGGGAGGATGGCTACCTGGGAGAACCTTCCCAGATCATAGGTTAATCTCCTGAATCTCCACAACATAAGTTGGGCATGATGGTTCCCCACTATATACCTATTGGGCCTATCTTTTGTTTGGGTTCAGGTTCTGTTGAGTAGGCATTTGGGGTTGCCTTGGTGGAGCAGGAGGCAATGGTTGTGGTTGAGCAGGTGGAGGAGGCAAAAGAGTGGGAGGAGATTTGTACTGGGGCCTCCACCCCGAATGAGATGCATTCCACTGAGGTTGTGGCTGAGCATAGGATTGAAATGCATGAGCAGCTGGTTGGGAATGATATTAAGATGGATAGGACAAAGGAGGAGGTGTGGACCAGGAAGGATGAGAAGGAGGGCCCCAAGAAGGTATGGAAGTGGCTTGGTTGGGGTTGTAGTATGCCTAACATGTCCCATGGATCCCCTACTGGTATGGTATAGGGCCATGCGATCTCCTTTGGTTCATGAAATAGAGTGGTTCAATGGCTCCTTTGGCCCCTTGATACACAACTTTGAGTCCGGGCAATGAAGGGCGCTTATTTGTAGAATGATCTTCTTCACAAACTGAACAAAATTCTATAGAGTTCGATGGACATTCATTCCTAGGATGCCTTCTGGTGTACCTAAGATGACAAATTGCCAAAGTCCTCTATGCTTCCTCTTGTTTCATTTTGATATGCAAGGTATCCATTTGCATGGCAAGAGTCTGTGGCATCTCACTCTTGAAGTCTTCCAGCATGTTTCCAAGATCTCCTTTGAGGGATGAACTAGATGAGGAGGTATTGGCTATGGGTGGACTCCCCCTACCTCTCCTTATGGCTGCCCTAGAATGGTTTCTAAAAATAGTCTTTATGTCTTCATAAGGTAGTTGGTAGATGTCTCTTCTAGCCAGTAGATGGAGGGTGTTTAGAATGTCTTCTGGAATTCCCCTGAGTAGGACCAACTTCATATATTTGGGGTCAAGTGTGCACCTAGCCCTTTTATAACTGAGCTGGAACCCCTCTTCATAATCTTCCAATGATTCATCACTTTCCATGGTCATTTAGAAGATTTAATCCTTGGTATCTTTTGATCTATAGTAGTCTCAATATTTGTTATAAAAGCCCTGTTGCATTTGGGCCCAAGTTATGATGTTATTTCCAAGTAACCCCATGAACCAATGCAATGCTACATCCTTGAGGGTAGAATGAAATAGTGTCAACTTTTTCTCATCTTATGCATAGACATAGGTTTGACAGATAACAACAAACTCAAACAAAAAGGTGTCAAGATCTTCTGTAGTCAATCCATGAAAGTGAGGTATGGCTGAAGGCCTTATGTTTTTCATTTTAGTGTCTCCATTGGTCTCTTAGATGGGAAAGGTACCTTCTACTCTTTCCCCATTCCCCCTAGCATTTCTTTTTTCAGCCATTCTCTCAGGAGGGATGTTTTCCTCTTCTTCTTCCCCTATAGGTTCTTCAAATATCTCTAGTTGTTCACCTAAACGTTCTTCTTGATCACTACTACTGAAGAATAAAGAAGGGTGGTTATGTCATGTGGTGGGGGTGTTGGGCAAGAAATTTCCTGAATTATTTCTGTTCCTACGAGGCATCAAAGGAAATCTCTTTTTGGGTGGTTTTTTCTTTTTTCTGCTTGTACCTACAAAACTATAATTGATTGAAAAAACAAATTGCACTAACTTAAATGAACTTGCCGAAATAGAAATTGCAGAAATGAAATTAAAGCAAGGAAATGAATAATCTACTTTTGCTGGAATGGAATTTACAGAATTGAAATGGAAGCAAGGAAAGGACTAATCTACTTTTGCTGAAATAGAAATTGCAGGATTGAAATGAAAGCAATGAAATGACTAATCTACTTTTGCTGGAATGGAAATTGAAGAATTGAAATGCAAGTGAGGAAAGAACTAATCTACTTTTGTTGAGATAAACTACTTAAAAGAATGTTGCAGTAGAAAATAGAAGAAAAACAGTAATCAAAAAATACTCTGACGCTCCCCTTGTAGCGGTGCCAAAAATTGGTGAACACCAATATCACAACAATAATGTTGCAACTCCTAGGCTTTTTACATTTACTTTTATCAACTCGATAATTTGCAACAAAGTTGGAAGAGATGGTATTGTATTCACAAGTACTAGTTCTTGTTGTAGGGTGTGAGTTGGTCAGCTGGCACAAAATCACTAGGAGCTCAAGCCAACTTCTATGGATTCTAAAAGAGGCTCTTTGTGTGATGAAAGAAAGAAAATCTTACTCTTCAGAGGCTACTCTACTTAAAGAAAGAGAAAGAAGATTGAAATGTGAAGTAAACCTAGCAAACCCTAATTAACCAACTAATCCTACTTTTGCAAAAAGAGAGATTCAAAACCATGAAATGAATGCCATTACCTACATAGGAAGGAAACAACATCTACTCAAATGATTCCTAGAAGGAAATGAGAAAAAAACATCATTTTGGATTTTTATGTATTTTTAAGTGAAATTGTCATGCATGTAATTGATTTGTTTGTGAAGGTGGCAGTGATTAGGTGGCGATAGAGGGCAACTTTGGATTTCCTAGAGGTGTAAGAAGGTGTGGACAGGTCCTAGGGGGCCTCTAGTGGCCTTTTGGAGGCTTTCCCTGCAATCGTACTTCAAAGAGTCACCTACGGGAAAATCTACATGAGGTTGTAGGGGATCTACAGGAGGTCTATAAAAGGTCTAAAGGAGGATGTTGAGAGCTGTTTTAGAGGGTTTTGAAGGGAGGAAAATGGGTGGAAAGGGTAGCTGATGTCTAGGAGGATGTGTTAAGGTGTCTAGGGTTCATCAATAAGGATTAGGGAAGAGAATGATGGTTGGAATTGTTCGAAGAAAGAGAGGAAAGTTTATGAGAAAAGTGCAGAAAATTAAGGCAGATGTGTGAGGGACATTGGATGACCTATCGAACAATTTGAGGCATACTAGTTAGTAGTGATTAGTGAGAATAAATATCCCATTCTTCCAAAAAAAAAAACATTATTGTAGATTCCCCTCAAACAAAATAAATTATATTCCTTTAAAGTTGTAGTAGCTAATTTTCTCTCCAAGTGGGTGCATGACACAATCAGGCCTCAGGGACCTCTTCCTTTTACCCATCAAAGGTTGAGGGTCGAATTTTCCTAAATTCTCCATGTAATTCCACGATAGGTTTCTTTTCTAAATTTGTTTAACTTTTTGAAGAATTTTGTTTCTCTACTCCCTCTAGCCCTTCCATTGGACTTTCTACAATATTTTTAGTA
This sequence comes from Pinus taeda, assembly GCA_000404065.3. Classification (NCBI taxonomy): domain Eukaryota; kingdom Viridiplantae; phylum Streptophyta; class Pinopsida; order Pinales; family Pinaceae; genus Pinus; species Pinus taeda. The sequence continues at coordinate 64,847 of APFE031463190.1, forward strand.
GTGTTTTTCTTAGAGGCCTCACCCTGAATCTCCTCATTCCTCATTATTTCCAATGTCTTGGGGATTGATTTTTTCTATTAAATTATTAATGAGTTGTTCCTGCTCTGCACCAGCCTTTAATAGTTTCTCATGTCTATCTCATAAGTTTATCATTTCTGCCTACAAATTATTCATCATATCTAACATTTCTTTGGTGAGTACTTGTATCTATTGTCCTAAATGTACAAATAATTCTTCCACTGTTAAGGTTATTTGGTGGTTAATCCATTTTGGACACTCTTACATATTTATTTCTTAATTTATTTCTTTATATATACACCAATAGAATGTGATTAACCCAAGGTTTTAGTGTTAAAACCTCACTCTAATACAAAATGTAGCAATAACCATAGTAACAATAAAACAAATTATCACAAATTTAAGTGTTCAAGTGTGACATGTAAAGGATAACAGTACTATCATTAAAAGAGAGGTTTTTATTTTCAATATTTTAATTTCAAATAGACTTCGGCATCTCTTGTCATAACTAGAATGTAGTTATAATTCTAAACACGTGACTATACTGTAAAGAAAACCACCACTTCTATATTTTCTTCTTTACTTATATAGGTTGCTCCAAAATTTCTCCCCTTAGGAATTAATTTATATTGATGGGTATAATGACACCTAATGTAATCAACTTGTTTTCTTCTACTATCTTCACAATCGTCTCTACTTCTTTAATATGTTCATGTTTTTAACAATTAACAATACAAATTCTAGTTATCGCATGATTATATGCTACATTTTGGACTCACTACAGCACACGAGTTAATATGGTCATCATATGTATTGACCCTTCGACTTGACCTTCATAATGCATAGAGTTTACTATCAAGTGTCCATGATTATTTATACTTATTCATACATGGTGAATAAGTTTTATAAACAAATGTTTTCATATCCGGACTGTAAATTCCCATAGAAACCCATGTAACTACATATTGTCGAAATATTGCTAAGCCAATATGTATAATGAAATAAAAAGAAATAAATAACAGCTTGAGTAGCAAATCACATGAAGGATTGGTTAATCAGTTGTAAGAAATAATTATTTATAAGTAAAATGAGTTCTTGTTAACTTTGTTTCATCCTTTATTCGCCATAAGAAAAAAAACATGCTCTAAAGAAAGGGGAGACTAATGATCACCAAAGGAGGTTGATTGATTTGATGCACGTCGTCCTTCATAGTCTTATGTTACTCATTCATCATGTTTCCTCGATGGTTGCAACATGAAATCAATGGATGTAAGAATGCATCCACCAATCATTAATTTAAGGAGAAGTCATTGAGTTATATAAGTCCCAGTATCTTCTCCTCAGAATTCTACATTTATACAACAAACAATATAGAGAGGCAAAAGCCTCGTTCATTCTCTTGAAGGAATTCATATAGGCTACGGAGGAATGTTGAGGGAAAATATTATTGATTTTTCATGAGCTCTTGAGCTATAATGGCTGCTAAGATAAGTAACCATGCTTTCCAGAAAAAAATAATGTATGAAAAAAATATGGCATATACATTTACAGTAATTTATTTTTCCTGATGCCTTGGGAATAATTGCATGGTTGGTTTTAATGCATTAAAATTTGTAGTGATTTGTGTGTAAAAGGATTAGGAATTCACGGCATTTACCTGGAAAATATTGTGCATATCCATGCATATCTACTTCGCTAGATTCTTTAAAAAGAAAAATAAGTTAACCATTTGTTAAAAAAGACCACAAAAATTTCTGGTGGATAGATAGTAGTAATGTTTTCTTGGAAAAGATATAAAAAACTGCTGGTGCGTAGATATTAGTAATGTTTTCCTGAAAACATCTCAGGAACTTTTGAGAGTTTTTAATTTTTTTGAAAAGGATTCATGAATTATTATGCGTACAAATATAGTTTATGTGTGTAAATTCACAAATTAAAAAGAACACCTAATAGGAAAAACAACTCTTAGAAAGAAAAATGTGTATTTTGATAGATTTTATGAAAAGATAAATATGAATATACATGGAAAAAGGAGTAGCTAAATTCAATAGATTTTCTTTGAATATAAATATGCATTTATTTGGAAGGAATTAATATTTATGTATTCATAAAATGATTAGCTGTTAAGTAGATTTGTGGAAAAAAAATGTAATTGCAGGTTAGCTATCTTTGGAAGAGGTTATATATTTGCATACAATAAAATATAGCTATTATCTATTTACATGCATAAATAATAGATATTATGTGTTGCATTTTGGAGGGAAATATAAGTTTTCATTCAAGAAAGATATATGGCCACATAACTAATAACTATTATATTAAATTATTGAAAATGAATTTGTGCATATATATAATAATTATTGTATAAACTCTTGAAAAATGAAACATGTGTTTGCAGGTTCTAATTTCCTTAAAAAAAATTGGAAAAAACTACATGGTTCTTGTGTGCATGAGCATAGGTTAAATATATTTATTTTCTTAAGAATATTTGTTGTGAAATTCGAGAAAAGTCCTTACGGATTTTTTATTCATAAGAATTACGTTATACAAGATGGTTTACTTGAAAAAGGTTAAATGTGAACCTTGCACAACTAAAGAATAACTATTTTTTATACTTTTTGGAAAAGAAATGTATAATTACCTACACAGAAGATTAGTTGATTCAGATATATTTATTGAAATGAAATTCACTTTACATACATGAAAAGGAAAAATATTGAGATATATTTCTTGAGGGAAAATGTAGTTTGCATGCATGAAAGAAATAGATAATTGGAATTTCAGGAATAAAGGAGAAACTATCATGTTAGTTTCCTTTGGAAAAGATTATGTCGGCATGAAAGCATAATAGCTATTATGTCATTTTATTTTGATTATTTTTTCATATATATGAATTAATTAATGTGTAATTTTCCTGGAAAAGAAACGTGCATATTGCATGCAGAAAATAATGGCTAATGTTGTTCATTTTAATAAAATTTATTGTGCTAGAAGAGTGTATGGTTTTATACACCAACCAAGGTATTAGTTTTTTTTGAAAGGAATATTCATTTACATAGTTTTTTTTAAACAATGTTATGAATATACAATAACAATATCTTATATGTTCCCTTTCTTTTTAAAATATTATAAATTTCCAAATAAGATTATGTTAGGTTTCATTTGGAAAGATTATACGTTTGCATACAAAATTGTGTGAAGGTTTCTTTTGGGAAAGAAAAAAAATATGTGCATTTAGGAACAATAATCATTGTGTTAGCGTTATTTTATGTATTTTCATGCACCAAAAATAATACCCGAGGGGCTCAATTATTTGAATAAAGTTTATATAATTGTATAGATAGGGAGAATAGATACTATGTTTGACCTCGTCAAAAGAACAAATATCTATTGCACAAATATAATGTTTGACTTATTGAAAATAATGCTTTATAAAAGGAGAAAGTGTATTTTCATGTGCAAGAAGAAAAGTTATTTTGTGAAAGGTGACATGTGTTCATATGATGTGGGCTAATGGGTTGGGTTCTTTTGGATAAATCTGATGTAGATGCATACACCTAATACATGAAGTGGTTTTTCTTTTGAATAAGTTTATATAAATACATTCAAGAAGTTGAAATATAAGATGCTAATATTGTTTAAAAGAATATGGACAATTGTATTGGTTTGCCTTTGGAAAAGAATGTGAGCTTGTGTGAGGGGAGTAGTAATTGATGTGGTATATATTTATAGACATGAATTGATAGTTATATGTTTATAATTAATTCATGTGAAATTTTGTTAAAGGGATCATATCATGATATTTTATTTATATTTCATATATGCACATATATAGATGTTGTAGAATCATTAATAAATATAGATTATCGGTTCATTAATACTTTATCTAATCATGATATCAGAGTCTATTGATGAAAAAAATGGAAGTAAATAATGGTGACTTATGTAAATGGTAGATTATATTTAACATTGTGGCAAGCAAAGAACTAATGGTCCATGTAGATTAAGGAGTGTTGGCTACAACATGGTTCATTGATGGAATCAATGGGGCCACAAAGGCATAAATATTGTGAAATTGTGGGTAAATGATATCATGATAATTGTAATAGCTTCTAGCTAGACATGTTGTATTTAAATGATATTTATTTGTAATATTTTTTTGACAATTTTTAAGCCATGAGCTCCCTTACAATCCATTGAGTGAGGGGTGAACATCCTCATGAGTGGTTAATAAAAAACTAAAAAAAATTGTTGGTTTTCACCCTATAATATTTCTAGGGTATGATTAGTGTCTAATGATGCAATTTCCTATGGTGCCATTTTGATGATGTTGATTCCATGCATAATGTGTCATTTACATTACAAAGTATGTGATTAACTAACCTAGTTCAATGAATCATCGAAATGATGCAATGTTAAATCAAGATCTTTATGATAATATGCTATAATAGTGGATGTTATGTTATGTAACTTCTTATTCCTTTAATAAATATTTAATTTATGTAATGATGAAGATTATATCTAATATCTAGTGAAGGAAAATGGAATAATTAATTCAAAAAGTTACACGTGTAAATTGTGTAAATTTTTTCTAATCCTATGTGTTTTCATGTAATGCTTACCAAGGGATATTAGCTTTGTTTCCCATTAATTTTTCTTCACATTATGAGTTTTTATGGTACCTTGTATACACAAATTTGTCCAATTGTTTGACTTCTCAACACATTTCATATGGTAATTAACACATGGTGGAGTAGGACCATCTCCTATGTGTCTCTGGCACACACTAACAAATCCAAGGCTCTAGATTGTGTTTCAACAAGAGACAACTTCGATTTCTTGACCAAGTGCATTTTCCCCATCTCGCTGACATCGTATCATTGTACATTTGCCTCATCGGAGGTTTGGATCTCTATCCTTTTGGTGTCAAACCTTATTGTATTCTCTCTTTGATTGTTGGTTTTTTATGGTTCCATTGAGAAATTCCTCAAGGGTATTCCAATATTTTCCGTTAGGGTTGATGATTTCTTTTATTTTTTCTATGATTACAAGAGGTAAAAGTGAGTTTAAACATAAGTCTTCCACTATATATTTTTTTAAAACTTGATTTTATATGATCATCGTGAGACTTGGGGTTCTCATTTGCTTCATCATTACTTCTTACAGGATACATGCATCAACAAAAACGATGGTTTTTGGGTTATTCTCATGAATATCCTCAAATAGAAAAGTGATCACACCAAAACCCTTAGACTACATGGGTCATAGTTGAAGGAGTTTTAAAAGAAATTTCAGCTATAAATTGTTAAGGAACCCTAAATCTCTAATTTCCTTAACTATTGTATTATTTTTATAATGTATACTCTTAAGTTTTTCTCCCCTCTCCTACAAGGTGAGATGGTGAAGGAGGTGTAATATCTCGCCTCCTCTCCAGGTGATATTTTCGTCAAACCTTGGTACTTTGTTCCCTTGTCATTATTTTATATATTTTATATTGTGAGGTATAGAGACTCATATTGTTCGCATATTAAACACGTAGGTACACTA